>JBCEWE010000127.1:985299-1135299 GCA_039877035.1 Silurus lanzhouensis | reverse complement strand
CCCAAGTGCCTTTTAGCGCCTCCGGACTCCAAGAGGAATCCGGAGAAGACCTAAAGACCTAACACGACTCTTTCTTTAATAAAATAATTTCTGATTTTATTTTTTTTTTTGGAGAATTTTTCCCACAGTGGTAAGCGACATTCTGGATGTTTTTACCTGCTCAGGGGTGTAAACATGCATATAGGGATTAATTCAATGTAACCCATAAATTCCAATGCCCAGCGGCGGCTACGCGCAATTAAGCTCGTGCCCGCGGGCGCTCAAGCTCCGGTGCCCTATTGTTAATCATGCAGTTGAACACAATGAGTGAGGGATATTAGCATACGGCCACCACAGAGGGGAACGAGAAAGAAATAAAAGAATGGAAAGGAGGGGGATGAAGGTGGGGCTATATGGCCTCACGTAGGCTACCTTTGCTTGTTAACAAATCGACGCTTGATTGATATATTGGTCCAATAGAGTGCAACCCGTGTGAAATCGTTGTGTTTGCAGGTAACGCCCCGGTGGTCCCACCTTCCCATAACCCCAGCTTTTCTTCTCTCTTTTTTTTTTTTTACGTTTGCATGAATTCTTACAGTGTAACTAACTTTTTCTAAATCTTACACCTGAATATGTAGACATGGTATCTCAATGTAAAAAATGTTTCATGTTTCATGGTACATATAAATCCAAACCACAGTCTGAACCTGTTTACCCCAATCACATAGTTAATGTGCTTTCTTATTTGTGTTTTAGATTTTCTGAATCTGCGGCGAAAATACAGGAGACACCACTGTCCACACAAGCGCTGCCTGCCTTTACACTCCAGAGTACCTTTTCCCTGAAGTAAGTTCACACACACTTTCCACACATTATGGCCACATTATTTCCCTCCTTTGATCTAATATACTCAATGAATTGTAGGGTTGAACCTCCAGTCTAGACTACCCTCAAATAGAGTAGATAGGTATGGATAGTTGGCATTCTTCTACTTTAAAAAACTACCAACAAATATTTACCACATGCTTCAAATACCTGGAGCACAGTCCACAGGAACCCACCAAATCCTACTCACTTACTATGCTTCATTCACTACATTGTGTGTGTGTGTGTGTGTGTGTGTGTGTGTGTGTGTGTGTTATAAGGAGGACAAACTGGATTCATTAACAAAACTATAATTAAGCTAGACATAGGAAATGTTTAGTAAGCCCTTTGTCTGTCTGCCTTTTTCACCCATTCACACACACAGTGTGTAAACAGTCCTGAACTAAATTACAGTGTAATTGTGGCATCCCTTGAGGTTTAAGACTTTCTCTAAGACTGGGGAAGTAAACAAAGCACACACTCGCAAAGATCACAAAATAGTTGGTTAACTTAAATACACCACCGATATAGAAACAGACACACACACACACACACACACACACACACACACACACACACACACACAGGAATTGCCCTTCCCACATATATTGCCACACACAGTAAAACATGGGTGGCATTCACTAAATCAGCCAAACAGATTTTACCACAATGACACCATGTGTATAAGGATGCTTATTACTCTAGCTTGACTTAAATGTTGCATTACACCAAACATAATATTAAGTTATATCGTTATATTGTATTAAATTGCCATGGCTCCTTTCATTTATGATTCACTATAAAAAAATTAGGAAACGTGACTCAATCTGCTCAACTAAAGCAGTTTTATTTTAAAAGTTCTAGTTCAGTGAAACTTATAATGCAAAGAGAAGCTAATTAATTCTACAATAGAGTTCATTGCCCAATTCAGCTATTCAGTGACTTCTATTGAGAGACATGGTCCTTATTTTTTAAATAGCTTTTTCCAATATTTTTTTTCCCAAATGGCATTTTTCCCCTTTTTTCCTCACTCTTCTCATATATAGCATGGCCAAATTAAAGGTTACTAAGGTCCCTCTGTGGCCCATGAGTGCCCTGGTTTGGTCATCTCTGCCTCAGAACATGCTTTGTGCAAGATTTAATTTGATCCATAGGGTTTGAGTCTCACTGTCTTGGAGAAGAGAGGTTTATAGATTAGTCTAAATTCAGATTTAAGAGATTTACCCATAGTGCATAAGTTTGAGTGTTTTTTTATGTTTTAGGAATTATTTAAAAATGTCAGAGATGAAACAATATCTCACAAAAGAGAGTACACCCCTCACTTTTAAGCAACTATTTAAGTATATCTTCTCAAGGGACAATACTATAGATATGAAACTTGGATATATTTTAGAGTAGTCAATGTGCAGCTTGTATAGAAATACAGATTACTGTCCTCTAAAAAAAACTCAACATACAGCCATTATTGTCTAAACAACTGGCAATAAAAGTGAGTACACCCTAAGTGATAACAGCTGGACTATAGGATATTGTTTATCTTGTATTCGAGCAGTTGCAATTTGGTGCTTTGAATACAATTCTCTCATACTGACCACTGGATGTTCAACATGGCACCTCATTTTAAAGAACTCTCTGAGGATTTGAGAATTAGAATTGTTGCTCTCCACAAAGATGGCAGAGGCTATAAGATCGGTAACACCATGAAACTCAGTTACAGTACAGTGGTCATGGTCATACAAAGGTTTCTAAAGATGGGTTTCACTCTGTGGAAGTGCCCTCTGAGGAGTTCCACTCGGAGAAGAGGGCATCATGCTGAACACAATGTCCTCCAGCTGAATGGCAGTTTTCCTAAATAGTAAAGACCCCAAACACACCACCAATATGACAACTGCCTTGCAGAGGAACTGAAGGTGAAGGTAATGGAGGGGCCAAATCTGTCTCCAGACATGAACCCTATTGAGCACCTGTGGGGATCCTCAAGAAGTAAGCGGAGAAGCGCCATGTGTCTAACATCCAGCAGCTTTGTGATGTCATTATGGAGGTGTGGAAGAGGATCACAGCAACAACCTGTGCAGCTCTGGTGATTCAATGCCCAGGAGGATTAAGGAAGTGCTTCATAACAATGGCGCACACACGAAATATTGGGGCTTTAGACACAGTTTTGACATGTTCACTTAGGGTGTACTCACTTTTATTGCCAGCTATTTTGACAATAATTACTGTATTTTGAGTTATTTTCAGAGGACAGTAAATCTATACTGCTATACAAGCTGAACATTAATTTTTCTAAAATATATCCAATTTTCATTTCTATAGTATTTTCCCTTGAGATGATCTACTAAAATGGTTGCTGAAATGTGAGGGGAAGTACTCACTTTTGTGAGATACTGTATTTAATAAAAACTTTACGCACATATTAAAGGGAAAACTGGGAAAAGTGTAGACTTTGAAATGAAGGACCTCGTTTCTTGACAAATTCTAAATGGAGAACTTGTACATATGGAAATATGGCCTTAGACATCACAGTACACTGAGAAAAAAAATCCAGTATGTAGTAGAGCTGCAAAAATGTCTCACAATTATCCACAGTCATGTCAATGTATATATGTATCTGTTCACCAGAAACCAATGCCTGGTTTAACACTACACTACTGTGTGTTACTTCCTGCACAAAGTTACTTAAACAGCAATGGGGCAATAACAAACAACTTACAAACTAAATTCAAAAAGACTACTTAATGTACCTTTTAGGGACGTGTGTGTCAGCTGGGTGTTAATGTTGAAACGTGTGTGCGTGAGAAGCGACACTGTATCTGTGAGAACACACACTCTGTGCGCAGGCATAACGGAGCCGCCTACTGTTTTCAGACACTTTGGAAGGGTCGTCACCTTTCACCCATCCTCTCTGACCCCCACACAATGAGCCAGGGCCGGTCCAGAGTTAACAAAACACATGTGAAGAACAACTGCAAAGAGCATGGAGATAAAATGACTACAACTGAGCTAAAATTGTACTGAACTAATCATGTCTTTTTTTTTTGGCACAGGTTACTTGAAGCTGTCCATAAAAGCGATGAAGGATGAGTGTATGGATTGTGTCAAAGCGTCTAAAGAGCGCTGGATCACGTGTGTTGTACTTCAAGACAAGCAAAGACAACCATTCAGCAGAGCAAGTGACACAAAGCTATACAGTAAAGAAGCTTTCACACTCAGCTAGACTACATCAAATATATGGATCTCTTTGAATCACATGCCAACATTGAGATATATGTGAGCTGATTCAAGAAATGTTTATGGATATGGAGTTTCTCTATGTACAGTGCGTGTGTGTGTGTGTAATGAGACAGCATTTAAAACTTCAATTTCAAGTCAATAATTCCTGCCTGGAACACGACAAGTTTAACAATAACTCAATCTCCAACCACTGAATACCTACATCATTGTAAATAGCATGTAATGTACGAAATGTGTTTATATTGTAAGTTATATGCACTTCAAATGTTTTATTATTCTTATTAAATAAAATTTACTTCCTTTTCAAAAGAATCTTTTTCAGAACATTTTTCTCAATGTAAACTGTTTAAAAAGCAAAAGGGAACCAACCAAATCAACTATAAACCTGATATAAAATATAATCCGTGTTATTTAGTTTGGTTTTGTTTGTAACCCAAAAGTGTAAAATGCAGGAGGAGAATACATTTGAAACCACAATGTAGCAGCCTGAATGTAACTTTAGGAATGACGACTGTTTGTACAAATGGGTACGATTGAGTGATTGAGGGGCAGGTACTGAGTTCACAAAAGCCTTTTTTAGACATTTATAAAAAAATAAATAAATAAATAAATAAATAAAAACATTAAATTTGAAGAACTGCGATGAATACATGTTTTTAAAAAAATTTATTATGCAAGAAAAACTTGAATTCAAATAAAACTAAACAAATCACATTGCACAAAACATGAAGCACAAATCAGTCCTACTGCAGTTCACATTGAGAACCAATGTGAGAACCAAAATTCTCCACAGATACTTATGATAATATTCCACACTAAATCAGCTTCAACTTCTTCATTCATCATTTAGTTGCTTTCATAGCTTGCAGGTTGATCAAAGTCTTTTTTCCTTCCTATTAATTCCATATGAAATCCTTTATTTAAAAGGAACCGTTACCGAGGAAGCATGGAAACAATGTTAAGGAGAGGAGGCTCTTTACCCGTTGAAACCCTTGTGATTAGTCGAGCACGGCCACTGTGGTCAGGCAGCAAACACACACACAAACAGACACAAGCATTAAAGCCCTGGTCAAACACTGGAGTCCTCTCTTCTTTCAGTCTTTGGTGTGTTGTGATGTGAGCGCCAGGATTCTTTTGCTCAGCAGTGTGTTGTGTTGCTTCAGATACTCGATCAGGTCCGCTTGTTTCTCCACCACCTCTTCGAGACAGGAACCATCTCTTTTTTTTTTTTCACGACACACAGTCAAAGATTAGTCTTGAATAACAATATATCATATACAAAAACTTTATGACTAGAGAAAACATGACTAGAGGCCGTCACTAACTCAGGTGTGTGTATATGTGTAATGGAAATGCAGTATTTCTGTAAGGAAACTGAGTTTATATGATCTGTTTACAAACCCTGCAGCATGACCAGAGGGTGTGTTCGGGTGTGTGTTTGTTGGTGTGTTGGCCTCCACCTATGGAGATGCTAATGAGAGCTATGGGGGTGAGAGATAAAATTCTAACCCTCTATCTAAAGCACATTAGCTTTTTAACAAGTCCAGCGCAATCCAAGTACAATTGGAAGATTTACTTACAATTGTAGCTAAATATGCACTAATCCGCAATTAAATCTCTTACTTTATAGAAAGGTAGCAAATAATTGCTGACTCATGATTGTCCCCTCCCTCTTATAAATGCAATGTTTGTGTATTTAACTATAATACAGGATGGTGTAAATGCCATAAGAATCATTCTATTTATATCTGATTTACATGTGCAAATTAACATGACCAAACGGTAAATATTAAATTAGCTTGAAGCTTTCGGAAACATAATCCTGTCCCTACTTTTAATATCTTAATAATAAAAGTAATATTGATTTACACAGTTTCCACATTCCAACATTCCCACACTTGTTGCAGATTTTTCCTTCAACCTCACCCGTTTAATTCTCAGGACCTTATTGCACTGAGCTAACGACTCGACAGACCTTGCGTTTGTTACAACACTCGCACTCGTTACCTGAAGCCCATCTCGGTGTGTGCGTCGCTGTAAGTAGCCGAGTAGGTGTGTGATCTCTCGTCTTCGGTGATATCTGGACTTAGTCTTGCCCTGTTATACCTGAACACGTGCACTGCAACAGATAGAGTTCAGAACAATGCAATCATCGCATACGTTTACTTTTCTCTCTATGAAGAAGCTAAAAGGGACTGGAGTTTAACGGTAGTACTAAAAAAATAAAAAAAACTCGTAAACTCCACTATATATGTGGCTATAAATGTGACCAGTTCCCAGTTCAACTTAGAATAAAAATTGGAGAAAGGTATTAATTTTTAAATAGAATGACATTAGCTAAATATCTATAGATTGGGAATATTTATAGACACATGGACTACAAAGACTGATGTGAACAGAACAGTCCATACTGTCCCATAGAAAAAAATATAGAGATGTCTAAATCACAGCCTCTAATCAGCATTAATTATACAACCCCCCCGCACCTTCTCTCTCTCTCACACACACACACACACACACACACACACACACACACACACACACACACACACACACACACACACACACACACACACACACACACAGAGAGAGAGTAAACTTCTATCTATAACTGAAGGAAATGGCCTGCAATGGCCCATCCACTACAGTGAACAGATATCACCTTCACTAGACCTGATGTTTTCTTTCTTTCTTTCTTTCTTTCTTTCTTTCTTTCTTTCTTTCTTTCTTTCTTTCTTTCACACTCACTCTCTCTCTCTCTCTCTCTCTCTCTCTCACACACACATACATTATATATATATAATAATATATATATATTATATATATATATCCCTCACTCTCTCTCTCTCTCTCTCTCTCAGTGAGCAGAACTGGGTCAGTTTAATGCAGAGGGGTTTATTAAGGGTAATTAGACACTTCTGTCACCACACATCCAGAAAAGCTGAGGAATGCTCTTTTTAGGAAAACAACACTGGCAGATGGAGTGCTCCATGGATGTGTCACATTCCTCATATCTCCGTTAAAGAGTTGCGCTTCCCTCAGTAGGGGACATAAACACGACCGTAATAACCCCAATCATGTGTGCACACACACAACACACACACCTTTCTATAAACAAGTGAGTTTTTCACTTTACTTCCAAATCAATGTTTAACTTCTAACACAGACGTAATAAAAAGTGCCTGCAGCAGCATGTGGATTTCATAAACTCGTCAAGGAAGTGAAAAGAACCTGAAACGCTGTTTATTTAAGGATTTAATGTTGGAAATAGCTGCCTGATCCCGAGCTGGAATGCGAGGTACAATTCAATTTGTCTATTGAATAGGGGTCTGTGATTTGACGATAAACGTATCATATCAGGATTTTCAAAGGATTTATATTATATAGCTATGCTCACAGGAATGCCATCGAGACTGTTTCAAGTGACAAATAACAAATATTTTGTATTTTCATTTTGAATTGCATATTGTTTTGTGAGAAAACTATAAAACTAAAATTCTAATACAATTTTAAAGATTACCTATAAACTATAAAGGCTGACAATAGGTTTAAAATTATATAAAATATTCCAGGAGAATGTGCTTGCACATAGAACAACTGTCCTTAGACTTCCATATGAAGTAAGTTTTAATAAACTGGTTTCAGTACAGAAATCTCAATTGGCAGATAAATCCACTATCTGAAACTGGTGAAGAAATGTCTAGAAGTAACTATAACTTTAGTTTACTATAAGTTAAATTCATGTTTCCAGTTTTCACCGTTTCCACTGGATCTGTACAATACAAGGCAAACTCATGCCACCTCTCTACCTGTTCGATCTGAAACACAATAGGGCTTCATCTTCCCTGTGCGTTAGGGTTAGACAATACAAGTCCAACTCCCCTCCTTGCTCCCTTTGAAGGGCCCTAAAGCAGCTTTGAAGTGTAGAGGTGGCATACGACCCATGCAGAATGCTGCATTCATGTTCAAATGAAGAGGCAGAGAGAAAGAGAAAAAGAGAGAGATGCGACATCAAAGTGCCCGGAGCATGACTTTGGCCTAACAGCACCTTCCTTAAGGAAGAGTCAGAGAGAGAGATGGATAGCGGGAGATAAACGGATGCGGAGAGATGGGCGGATGGATAGGGGTTGTTCATTAGCACAATAAACATGGGAGCTGTGCCGAAATGTTTAGGCTGATCGATGAGATTGTTCTAATGTTGCTCGATGTAACTAAACACAGTACAATTTCACTTATGCTATCCAGCAAGGAAAAGCACAAACAACTTAATCTGCTAACACACACACACACACACACACACACACACACACACACACACTTGGATAATCTGTCAACGGAGTTCATTTAAACAGCACTAAACTTAACAGGGTGTGTCTTAACGCATGGTCGATCTCCAGTTCACTAATCATCCAAGGAATCCAAGTGCTGATATGAAAGTGTGTGCGTGGGAGAGTGTCAATACTAAAGACAATGCTATGATTTATTAGGGTGGGGTCGCTTCATGTAGCCTTGGGCAAAAAAAGAAATAAAATCCTTTCATTCGAACATTTTTTGCCCTCTTTTACATACCTTACTCAAGATGTCACACAAAAAGCAAAGAAAAAGGAAAAAATTAAGAGAAATTAAAAGGAAAGTCTAAAAAAAGTATATAAGAGAGAGCGCCCGAGAGAGAGAGAGAGAGAGAGAGAGAGAGAGAGAGAGAGAGAGAGAGAGAGAGAGAGAAAAGAGAGTGAGAGAGAGAGAGAGCCTTGCTGATTGTAATACAGCCTTGTGTGTGATCCTGAAGGGAATAAAGACAGTAGCTGAGGTATTGTAATGCGAGGCATTTGGAGCAGGGGGGATGTGTGTGTGTGTGTGTGTGTGTGTGTGTGTGTGTGTGTGTGTGTGTGTGTGTGTGTGTGTGTGTGAGAGAGAGAGAGTTTTATAGTGTATATGCAAAGAAAAACGTTATTACTTTTCTTAGTCTTATACCAAGGTTTAGCAGTCGATTGAATTTCTGGACAGAGTGTGAACGCTGAAAAGTACCTGTATACACCAGAAGGCATATAAAGGATGCAAGTAGCTCGATGCAGATGATGATGAGCAGCAGACACACCGAGAGGTTTTTCATTTTGTTTTCCAGCAGAGAGGACTGGGCGAGTACTATCAGCACTGCAGCATTACCTGTAGAGGAAGAACAGTGCATGTTTACACTTCAATCTATTGGTCTTATTGAATACCTATAGCTTCTAACTACACTATTGCTATGGGGACAAGAACATAAATATGAGAGGACCACGAATTGCTTCGCTATCGATATCAAACACATTAGCATTACTAATTAGTATGTGTTTAGTATTAGGGAAGTGGTAGCTCAGTGGTTAAGATATTAGACTTGTTATAAGAAAGTTGTGAGTTTGAATCCCACTACTACTACTACTGCTGGGCCCCTGAACAAGGCCCTTAACCCTCAATTGCTGAGGTGATATAATTATAAGTTGTTCTGAATAAGGGCATCTGCCAAATGCCTAAAATCTTATGTAATGTAAAGGTATACTGATTAAATTGTCAGAAGGCTGCAAAACAAAATGCCTGAATGGAAGAGTCTATTATTAACGAAGATATTTTGCCCTCTGCTGCATACGTGGGGAATTGCATTTCCAAAAACGACAATTTATACATTAATTCTCTTTGCTTTTAATATAAATATAGAAAATATAGAAACACAGGTTTTTCTTTAACTTTTGTTTAACCTAATTATGAGTACATGTCCAGGAGATAAAAAACACACATTACAAATGTGAATGCTTATTTATCCATCTCCAACAACCCCTTATCCTAAAACAGGATCTGGAGACTATTCTGGGAACTGTGGGAGTGATGCAGGATGAGATGCCAGTTCATCACAGAACTCTGTATAGATGTTCATTTACATCTAATAGTCACTAGTCCACCACTTGGGTGTTTTTAGTAGGAAAAAAAATATGGCACATGGACACTGTGAGAACAAGCAAACATCAAAAAAGACATTTGTAAACAATGTGCCTTTTTTATCTAGCACAAAGGGAAAGGTTTGTGTGTGTGTGCTTGTGTGTATGTGTGTGTGTGTGTGTGTGTGTGTGTGTGTGTGTGTGTGTGTATACCTGCGGAATGTATGAGTAATGGCAGGTGCTTGAGCTTTGTGGTTTTTCTGTAAAATTTCAGGTATCCTCTCTGCCTCACGGCATTGTGGTGATACTGCACACATCTCTCAAAAAGAAAGACCAGTAGCCACAGGACCACCTTCAAAAGCAGCATCAGGGTTCTCGAGTCCACCCCGTTCAACGCTGCCATGCACTCGGCAGAGTGAGTGTCAGTTAACCAGCACACCGCAGCCAGGGCAATGCACGTGCTCACATACACCACCTAGGGGTCAGGTAAAACAGAAAACAAAAATTACACGCATATTATTTTTATTTATTTAAGTCAAGTTTAACCAGTTTCAGCATTTTGTTTGTTAGAGGCACAATAGAGTACTAGCGCTTACACCAACCATTGTACTCTGTGTGGGGTTTTTTTACTAAAAATAACCCTGCATAATTGTTAGGGATGTATCTGAACAGTCTTGTGGTCACAAGAGAGGAACTTGTAGACATTGGTGAATTTCAAAATGCCATTAAAAAACACTTTTGTTTGTCAACAGAACTCAACAGACTGAATGAATCGGACAGAATTTCCACACCGTTATTAGCTTTAACAGTGATCAATGAAGTGAAGAAAGAATGCTGAGGCTGTGATGGACTTTCACCTAAGGTGATGAGCCCCACACTAACGTGGATGAGCTGAATCAAAGAGAGAACTCGGCTCCCTTTTGTCAACGCGATTCCTTCAAATCTGGCTGCTTTCTGTTTTTTTTTCTTATAACTTAACCTGCGTAAAGATCAACACATTCACACCACGAAAGATCACTTCTCACTTGCTAAGTGTATTTTTTCATACTTTAGAGTTCACACTGATGTTTATACTCACATGCAGCACATTCAGGGACACAGCTCCCCATGTTGTGGGGAGTTTTTGAAATTCTTGCTTGATGACTGACTCCAAAGCTTTCTGGTATATGAGAGGGCCATCGATTAAAGGGTCGTCTTCGATGCTTTGGGTGATATCTGTGCTTCTGTTACTCTGGGCACAAACAAGAAATTGTGATTTTACATTACAGGCTGAATAAAAGGATCAGTCACAATTTTGTACTATAGAAATAATATATCTTTAAAGTCCACCAAGAGCAAAAGTATCAAATGAATGTGTATTAAAGCACCATGACACTGACATCTCTTTTCATGCAGAAATGATCTTGATAATCTCTCAATAATGGGCGACTCAACAAAGATGCAAAGTGCGAGTCGATACGCCGTTCAAATGAATCGAATCCCAAAACAATGCAAAGTCGGAAATATTGTCAGAAAAAAAGAGACTCTAAAAAACTTAAAACAAAGCGAGTTTCGAAACAAAAACAAAAAACAAATAAAAAACAAACAATTGAGAGGGTTTTGGACAGCATTTTAAACGATGCAATGAAAGAATCGGTTCAGGACATTTGATTCTCTAACTAGGAGATCAAAACAATCGAATCGTTAAATGATTTTTTTATGTAACACTTTGGATTAAAAAATATATATTAATTTATATTTACCCATTGATTTATTATTTATTGTTCAACGCAAATTAAACACTCGTTAGTTTTTCTAGCAGGAAAGAATATAATCCTACAGCTATATTGTAAATAAATATGACAACAGTGAATATTAAATAGCGACAAAATGACCATTAAAACACATCTTTCCACATATAAAATTGTGTCAAAAATGCAAAAGGAACCATAAAAAACACCAAATAAATACAAAAATAATCAGCTAAAGGTCGACAACAACAAACTCGACTGTCACGTGGCGGTGCAACGCGGAAGTATTTACATTGATATCAAAAAATTTAATTAAATGAAACAAACAATAAAATTATTTATTTATACCCACCGTTTTTGCCAGGAGTTGTTTTGAGTCCATGCTGTTTGCTCACTAGAAACATACAAATCCAACTCCACGTGATAAAGCACACAGATCTCCTCTCCACATCCCCGATATTTACAATCAATTTCATATAGTTAAAAAAAAAAATCATTTCCGGATTATGACACGTCAAGATTAAAGTCTTCCTCTCAATTTCAAATAAAATATTCCGATCTCTCCAGATGAAACATACTAGGCGTGTTTATTATATTATATATGATGATTATGGAAGGTACACTGGTGTAAAAGGGTGGACGTAGAAATCACGTGAAAACTGACCGCTCTTTAATGCTACTGAACGCGTATCCTGGCGGTCACCACGTGGCGGCGCTGTGGAGCAGCAGCAGCGCCATGGATGTGGAAAAAAAACAAACAAACAAGAATACTTCAGTAACAGCAGCAATGGCGGCGTTCTGTACGTGGAAACCGTGTAAAGAATCGGAAGAAGAACGAGCTGTTATTGGTAAAATGTCACCACACAAGTCAGGGGATAATATCTGACTGCTCAGAGGTTCTGTGTTTGGATGTAAATGTGGAAAGGAATGATTAAGTTAAGGGGGGCATTACTTTTTGATACCCACGTGGGTTGCTGGGAACAGCACACTATACAGAGCAGTCAGTACAGAGCTGTATATGGAGTTTTAAAGTAGATTAGACTGGTTTATATATATATATATATATATGTGTGTGTGTATGTGTGTGTGTGTGTGTGTGTGTGTGTGTGTGTGTGTGTGTGTGTGTGTGTGTAAGTATGAGTATGAGTATGAGTTTAATTACCTGTGATAAACAGTGCAAAGTAATGGAGAGTGTGTTAGAGAAGTGAAGAAAAGAGTGCAGACAGGGTGGAGTGGGTGGAGAAGAGTGATAGCAGGAGTGATTTGTGATAGAAGAGTATCTGTGAGAGTGAAAGGGAAAGTTTATAGGACTGTGGTGAGACCTGAGATGTTGTATGGTTTAGAGACAGTGGCATTGAGTAAAAGACAGGAGGTGGAGCTGGAGGTAGCAGAGCTGAAGATTTGAAGGTTTTTGTTAGGAGTGACGACGATGAGTTCATTAGAGGGACAGCACATTTGGTCCGATTGAGAGGAAAAAAGGAAAGCCAAGAATAATTTTGGGCAGCATAGGAAACCAGATGTAAAAATCGTGCAAATGTGAAATAATCTAGAATGCCATTGAAAAGTTGAATGAAATTTGCAGGTTATTTTCTGTGTATAAAAATCACAAATTCTCATCTATTCTCCATCTCTTCGTCATTTCTGCAGTGAAATTTTCCAACGGACAGGTGAAAAACATCGATCAGCTGAACTTCCAGCTTTTCAAACACTCTGACGATGTCAATCCGAGAAAGAAACACAGGCGCATGGTGGTAATGATGCCTCTTATCAAATATTAAGGCTGTATTTAAACGAAAATCGACATTGACGAGTTGACAAGCTTGTGTGTGTTTCAGGTTGCGGAATCAGAGCGGCTGTCCTATGTCGGGAGTAACTTCGGCTCGGGCTCGTTACAATGCAACAACATGTGCAAGTACGTTTGGGTTCATTCTATGAGAGGGGCACTGAGTTTCTTTTACATCTTAGAGCATGCATTGGAGAAATAGAGAAAAAAAAATGCAACATGGTCATGTTTCTCTATTTTTTAAAACATGCTATCATATAGCGATAATCCAGAGATGATCATTTAGAATCCGCTTGAGTCTATGGTTCTATGTTTTGTCATGAAATACATTTAATGTTTGTGTGACTGGTTGTAGACAAAAATAGACGTTTCAAGAGATTCTTTGTCTAAAGGCTTTATAATAATGTGCCAAAACACATGTTGGTTTTAAGTTGTTGCAGCAGGGTACAGTCTGAACTATACCCCATGTACTGTTTAGATTATATCACCAAGTCTGGACATCAAAAACAAAGCAAACAAATTAAGTGTGCAATGTGATTAGACATGTCTTTTTGGAAACTTTATCGTCTCAGATAAACAATTAGTGAAGATCTCCTAAGGTGAATTATGACCTTATGTTGCTTCTTTTTTTGTATACTGTTTTGTACTGGATTGTTTCAGTGTACTGTGATTTGAGACGTTTTGACACAATGTTCCTCAAAGCTCCTCTGAACTTTCAGTTATTTTGTGGGAGTTTTGAACAAAACCACCATGAAGATGAAGGTGCAAAGGGCTCAGCTTTTCAACCTGCAGCCAGTCATTCCAGGTATACACACACATACAGAAACACATACATGTTAAGCAAGGAGCTCTGTGGATAAGATGGTGGACTTTGGAAGGTTTTGGGTTTAAATTCCAGCACCACCAAGCAATTAGGGGGGTCTGGGGGCTTTTGCAGTTTTCCATTCCAGTGGGGAAACTTCTGACATTAATTATTTCTGTTAAGGATGGTAGCACACATTTTTCTTTCTATTTTCTATAGAATTTGAGCGTAAGATCAGATTCCCTCTACAAGCTGCACAGTAGAATAGGCTTGATATTTGTTGTGAAATAGGGTTGTTAAAAAATGCTAAATAAAATGTGTATTCTGTCTGAGCATCTTAGGAGAAACATCAGCAAATACTGATGACAGTGAAAGCAAGACCTACAGAGAGAAGGTAAGGCAGTGTGTGCAGACTTTTTTTTTTTTTTTTTTACCCTGGTCATATCCAGGTTTCAGCTGTAATCTCCACAGAATCTTCTTGAATGGATTTGTATGAATTTACGCACAATATGTATGAATTTGAGATTCGAGAATCGAGCAACAAAAACAGCAATCCCATTTTAATAAAGCGAAGAGACAGTTAGAGCCTCTGTCTTCAAAAGGCAGTGTAGGACAGATGTAGCAGATGTGCCAGGATGAATTAGATACAGTCACAAAGCGGTTCATGGGATTTAGATGTTTGAGGTGGTGACCATTTGTGTAGTTTATTTTTTATTTTTGAGAATGTTTAGCCCACTTTTACCAATTTTGTCTAAAGGGTGTGTAAGGGTGTAAAGGGTGCTCTTAAATGTATAAATTGACGGAAAAGTGCCTGGACTTGAGAATCCTGTGTGTTTGCAGTTGGACGCTCTTATCGAGGCGTTCGGCACGACAAAGCAGAAGCGCGCTCTGAGCTCCAGGCGCCTGAACGAGGTCGGGAACGACACGCTACAGAAAGCTGTGGCTCGAGCTGCCAGCAACATCATAGACCAGAAAGGACTGGAAGGTAAAACATGTGACCCCATAATCAACATTTTTTGGGGGGAAGGAATGTTTTTAACAGACACAAGATTGCTAATTTGTGTGGTAGCACAGGCATGTTTCATTTTAGCAAATTGTTAAATGTGATCAATGTGCAGCTTTTAAGCAGCTTTGGAAGGAGTCTCCAGTGCCAGTCAGAGATGAAGCTGCAAAGTCAGTCTTTCTTCCATGCGAGAGTCTGAACAGCTTCTATTATGATATAAGAGACAACTGGAAAATGTTTTTACAACATTAAATGTTGTTATAAATGGAGATAAATTATAGTATTTTAGTTTCTTTTGGTAAAAACAGTGCAAACGTTGACAAGTTGCTTTTGTGTATAAGTAGAAAGAAATAAAAACCTACTTGACATTTTCTTTCTCTCTCTCTCTCTCTCTCTCTCTCTCTCTCTCTCTCTCTCTCTCTCTCTCTCTCTCTCAGCATTGCAGCAGGATGTGGCAGATTCACAGACCCTGACTGAATCAAATTTCTTCCTCCCGCCCTGTAACAGGGACGCATTAAACCGTGAGGATGTTTACCCCTTTAATGATCGTATCCTTCTCAAGTTAAAGAAAGAACAAAGACAAGTGACTAAAGTCCAGCTCAAGTCGTCAGCAGTCTACTGTGATATGCAGTACCTGAGGTTCTTAAGGAACCCTACAGAACAACATATTTGACAACTGTTACATTTGAATGACATTGTGTTTTTCTCGTATATGGATGTGTAATGGTTTTTAAGTCAGGCTTTAAGTTTTCTGTGGTTAATGTCATTATCTCAAAACTCTATCTACATTCAAAAGTATTTATCAGAAGACCATCAGGAAAAAACAGACCTTTTAAATCATTTGGTTTTACACAGGTTATATGTGCCTTTTTATTTAATAGAACTAGTAATAGAAACCCAGTTAGCATTAGTACTTAATAGCAGTCTGAATAGTACCTCCAGAGCCTCTGTGCTAACTGACTGTAGAGAAATTGACGCATGTTCACTTCAGGTTCCTAAACTTCCTCTCAGTGCTGTCTCTAGCCGAGTTTGACTCGCTCAAGCAGCTTGGTGAGAAAATGTTGGGACTTATCTCTGAAGACAAGCTGACCAAAAGTGGCTCCTTGTAAGACAAGACTCATGAAGATTTTGTTAATATATCTGGTTGTGATTATGCAACAGACTGCATCAAATAATAATAATAAAGCTCATAGCTTTGTTGCAGCACCCTCACTAACATTGTTCTTCGGCGTTGTAGACCTGAGACAGTAAAGAAGATTCTGAAAAGTCTTCCCAAAGAGGGTGAAGATCGAGACCGAGAAGCACGCTGTGCCTGGTACCTGTCTTACCTCATCAGACTGGCACAGATAAAAAAACTGCAAAAAAAGTGTAAGTATTGGCTGGAAAATTCTTTACACACCTAACAGTATCAGTCAAAAATTCACTATTGTGCAATCTTGGTCTATTTTTTTGCATGATACAAGATGCACTGTTTTCTAAATCCTGAGTCTCAGAGAAGAAAAAGCACTAACCTATTGAATGAAACAATACACATAATTGATGATAAGCAGCCTTGTTATACAAATAGCCTTTTTATAATATGTTTGGTTTTTTTGTTTCTGGAAGTTGGTGAAAGTGAATGTCCATCAGTTGTCTTCAGGAAAGTCCAGAAGCACTTCACAGTGGAGAGTTTTGATAAAGGAAGGTTTGTACAAGTTTGAAAGATTGATGTTTGTTACAAGAAGAAGAAAAGCCGTATCTCAGTGTATCAGTTTAATCTCAAAAGAATGCTCAAGTGCCATTCCTAAGCATTTATTATTTATACTAAAATTATTTGTAGTTAGAATTCAAAAGCCAACACCAAAAAAATTCCACGTTTAATTTTCTCCATTTTGTGATTAGGATATTTTATGGTGTGTCCTTAATCACGGGTCATGAGGTGATTCAACGTGCTGCTTACTTTTGTCATTTTGTCACTTGGGTTTATCAACATGTATATCAATAATATTATAACTATATAATAAGTGCTTGTTAAGCAAAAACCTTTCTATACTGAAATGGATTATTGGTCCATCTGTGAGAACCTTAATAAGGAATATGCAGGATTCTACAGCAGGCATTCCACTATAAGAGTGAGTTAGAACCCATAACAGTTCTGAGAACCAGAGAGCTACAGAGGGTTGGTATGATTGACACTAATACAAAATATATCTATGTAAGATCCCTTAGTTAACAGTGCATGTCAGAACACAAACCAAGCCATGAAGTCAAAGGAATTGTCTGTAGACCTCTGAGACAGGATTGAATCGAGGCACAGATATGGGGAAGGGTACAGAAAAATTTTTACAGAATTGAAGGTCTCAATGAACACAGTGGCCTCCACACTCCAAAATGTAGTGGAACATCATCTCAGAAGAGTTGAGGTTATTATTAACAGCAAATGGAAACTAAATGTGGAATGGGATGTTTCAAAAAGCACAAATGAATCTTATGGTCAGGTGACCATATACTGTAACTTATATAAGTAATTATTAATATAGTTTTACAATATATTGTCATTTACAGAGTAATATATTGTGTTTATGAACATCTGTTTAAATAAATATTTTATAATGCATCTTATTACTATATAGATTTCATCTAAATGCACACATGACAACGTTTTTCTGAATCTTTCTCCCCCAGAGTGAACAGCACGGTGACTGCTTCTACAGTCATTAAGATCGCGTCCCACTGTCTGGCTTTACTGCTTCATATTGGAGACCAGCAAGTAGACCTGACGCTCTTGCACAGAGACCTTGCTATCAGCGAAACCAAGTCAGCCTAAGCAAAGACTTCTCTTTTCTCTCTGCTGTTTAATGTGATGCACAATGACCATTAATTCTAATTGATTTAATTTATTAACATTTTTCCGCAACTGTGAGGCAAATTACTGGTTTATATTATTGCACTTGCTGAACTGTGTTCTCCTTTTTTTGATTTACAACTTACTGACTTGTGTATTTGCTCCACATGAATGTTTTTTACTAATATGGTGCAGAGATCTAAAAGAACATTTTTTGTGTTATTTTTTATTTTTTTTGAGGTCTCCAGTTCTAAAATCTAAATGCACTATTGTTTGTTTTTTAGGATGCTGGAGGTGGCAAAAGCCATGGGGCTTAAACTTTCCCGCCAGTCCATCCACAATTTGGAGGAGTCAGGACTACATGATGACCACAGAATGGCTTCACTGGAGCTTCCACTTGTACGCTACGAACGGCGCATGGAGAGCCGAAAACGCAAGAAAATGAAGTGAAATGGAATGACCAATTGTACGTTCATTGTTCAATAACTCTATATAGACATTTTCCATTTTAATGTCTGGTAGGCTTTAGGAAGGGAGAGACACAAGTGAAGGAATACAAATGAATCGTTTATTTCCCCACATAATGAGCACATACCCTCATTTTATTGTGAATAAAAACGAGTCATTTGCTTGAAATGAGCTTATTTCTTGTGTGCCCTTGGAAAAGGCAATCGATCCAAAGTTGAACTGCATGGCTCTGTAGAGCAAGACCCATATGTCAGTGTGGAGCTCGTTTTCTGATGAGACTGGAACATCTGTTTATAGAGAAATAATGACTTTGACCAGAATAAGTTATTCATGCTGTTCTGCTTGGGTTAAATATGATTTGGAAAAAGATTAGGTTTGGGGTTTTACAGATGCAAATTATTTACTTACTCACTCTTTATATTATATACATACAATTTATTTTAAAAGGCCACTTGAGTATTGTCTTTTGTATATTATAGTATGGGGATGTGAGTGGAAAATGTTCGAATAAATAAAAATCAGTATCACACAAAAGTATGTATAGTAATTGCAATAATGGCAACACATGGGGTCCTGGTACTAAAATACCATAAATGAGAAATTACTATAAGCATGTGTGGATATTTACCAGCCCATTTTTAAGGTTATACACTGTATGGGCAAAAATGGACATCTGTGTGGATATGGTTTAAATGGGTTGGCATGGAAAATCTTAAATAGCCTGCAATAGAGCGCTGAACTAAACCCTATTGAACACCTTTGGGATGAATTGGAACTGTGACTGTACCACAGGCCTCCTTAACCTATTTCTGACTTTACTATCACTTGTGAATGAGCACAAATCTCCACAAGCACACTTCAAAGTCAAGTGGAACATCTTCAGAGAAAAGAAGAACTTATAACAGCAAATGGGAACTGTGTCTCTCGCAGGTGTCCACAAAACTTTGAACATATAGTCTATTACATTTATAAAATTTTATGTGCTTTCTCCATGGGATCTTTCACCACATTATTAGGTGCACCTAAAAATGTGACTACTGCTTGGTTGTTGGCTGATTTGAGTATTTCAGAACTTTTTTACAAAATGGTGCAAAAAAAAAACCCAGAGTCAAAGAAGGCACATTTGAAATGACATTTATCATTCTGTACAACATGTATAAAAAAAAGTCATACAGTAAAAATATGCACATATAAGACATCACTATTGCACTATTTAAGATAAAGGGGGAAAAAAATAGAACTTTTTTTTTTTTACAATGGTAATATAGTTGAGAAAATATTTTGACACACTCAATGGTCCAAATAGGTTACTTTTCAATAAGTTTAACAAAATAAAAAATATTAAAATTATTAAGATTGTCACTACTAAGGTTTTAATTGCATTTGTACATTTGGCAGAGGGATTTACAATCGAGACAGAATACAAATCGAAGTAGACGGCTTAGACATCTTAACCACAGAGCCATAACTGACCTACCACTTGTTTACTGAGCAGTTGCCAGGTTGCAAAAGTGAAGGGGGAAAAAAAATAGATCTGAAACGAGTGCAGCAGCATGAACCTCGAAGGACCATGCTGAGGCTGAATAACATCACCTCATGCTGTGGTGGAGACTGTTATGCCAATGTTCTGTCAGTCGTTTAGGCAGGAGAGCTGCCACAGGAACTGGCAGGACTTGGAATTCCCACAGTGCACTTCACCTGTTTACGAACTATTCTGGGCCGGGTCTGTCACTCGGGACAAATGAGGGAGGAAACCATGTGCTGTGCATCAGTTTCAGCCGCTCTGGTCAGAAACCTAGAGGCTGGTTCTAAAGTTGGTACAGACGATGTATGACTATCCAAGATTTACAGTATATGCAAGTATCTATGATGACCCAAAAATAAAATAAAATTTTACAAACCCATCACTAGGATGTTTAAATTTTAGGTTCCACAAAAAAAAATTTTCAGTTTCAATGATCAAGAATGAATTTCATGTGAATGGTTTAAACTAAACTTCTAAGACCAGTTTTATGTATCACATCCTTCCCTCTAACAAGTTTTGAGTCTATTCCAATACAGAAAGTTGTATTTCAAATTCATCTTCTTGTCCCATGTGTTGAAGAATTAAGTCAATTGGCAGAATATCTGATCCGAACACAAGAGCTAATGTACAGCATCTTTTACATGTAACTGGTAACCTGGGAAAACAGGTTCAATCATGATTACAAACAATCAGTTTTGTAATTTCACTACAAATCCACTGCTATCTAACAACTGTTTAAAAGCATGGCATTTGATGTACAAACCTTATGCTTAGCTAGTAAAGTTTTACATCCAGTGGGTTTTTCCAGACCCAGTTACTAGTTACCAGGTTTCTTGGTGACTAAAATAGGAAGTTCCTTGAGTTAGGACAATGTCCCTAAGTGCTTTTCAATCCAACACCTAATTTCCATTGCTGCAAGAAAAAGTGTCTAGTCCCTCATAGAATGCAGCAGAAGATGCTGCCATTGTTATGGCAGCCGCTCTCTACCGTAGCAGTGATTCTGCTGGTCATGCTAATGGCGAGGTGGGCAGGGCGCGATGAAGGCGCAGAGCTTGGTGGATTGCTCCCGAGAGGACGAGGAGGAGGGTTTTCCAGAACCCAGCTTGTGTTTGATCTGAGTATGAAAAGAATGGATGTTTAAGTTTAATGGCTTGTATTTTTCCCCAGCAAAAGCAAGAACACAGACTTATACACTTACCTGTGTGTGAGCAGAGTATTGCTGAGCACCACACACTCTTGGTTGAGGGGGTCAGCGTATATGTGGGGTTTGTTGTTGTCAGGGTAGCCCTGGTACACCAGGTTTTCCTGGATCACACCTCGTACCTGCTCTTTTACAGAGATGGCACAACCCCGCAAAGATTGCACACGATTCCTCAGAACCTGGAAATAAGGAACACGAGCAAGGAATCAATATCACACATGGAATACAATAATCTGAATTATACATATCGAACCATTTTTGTCAGAGAAAAATCCAGAACAAAACTTACTTTTACATCTGCGCTTTCCATCAGCCCTATTCCAATGGCCCCGTTTCCAGTCACATCATTTTCCACGATCTGCCCTTCACCACGGAAGCACACACCATGGTACCTGTTACCGTAAATGCCATTACCTCGCAGCTCCACTCGACATTCTCGGTCTATCGTGATTCCAGATCTTCCGTTACCGTGGACGCAGTTGCTGACGAGTCGGGTCAGCTGAGCGCTTTGGACGATAGCCACGCCCGCCGCCCGGTTGCTCGCCACCATGTTTCCCACCACGTTCAGCGCCTCACTGCTTTTCACATACACACCCACTGCTGTGTTCAACAGACACGGAGCAACCATTCAGTGAAAATCTCGTATTCAAACTTAAAAACAGTGAAATATAACAGAATATTTAAAAGAGAAGGACAAGAGCACTTTTAATACATATCTGTTGCTTGGGGAAAAAAAAACCAGAGATAAAGGGTTATTTATTTTCTGAAAAAAGAAGCTCATGTTATTTGAGATTTGGGCCACACTTTCATTTAATTTGCTAAAAAAAAATTCCTTAGCTTCCTTTTACTTTATTAAGAAAAAAGGCAGTCGTGTTATAAATGTACTTACAAGATCCTCAAGGACTACTTTCTAACCCTAGGTTCTAGGTAGGAAGGATATTACCCAGAGATACAACCAAGTGATTGTGGAGATTGAGAGATCCACAGCCCAGATGTGACGAGCTGTACACAGGAAGATTATAGCCTGAATTTATTCAACAAAGCTGATCTTAATGATCTTAAGAGCCGTATTAAATCCTGTCCTGTATTTGCAAACAGACGTGTTAGAGACTCAGTAATATGGATTTGGCCAAACAGTGAACTAGACAGTGAAACATGGTGGTGGAAGCTACATGCTGAGAGTTACACTTGGCAGCCTAGCTAAATCCCTGATTAATTCCTTTAACATGAATTAGTAACAAAACTAATGCCAATACCTGCTGCTTCTTCTCCTTATATAATTTATAAAAAATAAATGACACAAACGCATTTTTTACTGGTTCTCACCTCCGTTTTTGCTTATGCAGTTATTCTCAACTAAAGCCACAGTGATTGGACGGCGAGTTGAAAAACGTTCATCCTCACTGTCCATGTCGCTCTCCCATGCTAGCAGCTCGCCTTCTTCGTGAAAGTTCTCCTGGCCTCCTCTCTCCCGCTCTCCTCCTCCTCCACCTCCTCCTCCTCGCTCACTGCCTGCTAAAAATGCAGGGTCCTTCCGGCAAAACACAGCCAGCCCATACATGCGGTTATGGGTTATGAAGTTTCCGATCAGCTGCGGGAGACTCGATAACATCACCCACACACCACAACCCCTGTTGCCTACCAGAATAAACGTCAGAGAATTGAAAGGTTTAGGATCCTCCTGTTCAGCAATGTTAAAAGTATGCTTGAATGCTACTTTAAATGTTTAACATTTAATATTAAATAATACATTATTTTATCTATAGATTTACCCTAGTAAAAAATAAATAAATAAATAAAGGTAGAGGTGATTCCACACAATTCAATTTCATCAATCCATCTAGCTAGCCAGGGGATTACAAGCAAATTTACTATTAGCTAGATTTGCTCACTCTGAACTGACAATTTATCAGATTCAGTGAACCAAACCATTAACAATCCATTATAATCCAACAGTAATCACTGTATAATCTTAACATCTATGATAAACTTATATAAGATAATTTAGCTGTTCTGTAGCCTGTGTAACATCTGTGTAAAATAAAATTAGATAACAATGTAATCCCATACAGGTAGGGGATTTCTGATCATTCTAAAGAACAAACAAAATCACTTGGACGTATTTTATAAGCGAAATAGTCTTGAATGTCTCTCCTCGCTATTAGTGATGCCCAGGAGAAAACATAAGGCAGGAAGTGCTCACCATAAATGTGATTGCCCTCGATGAGGCCCTTTCCTCTCTCCCCGACCACCACGCCATCAGAGTAGCCATGGCAGATGAAGTTATTGCGCAGGACTGGATCTCCTCCTCGGCGGATGTCCGCACCACCCCACTGATTCTGCCTAATCACATTTTCTATTAAGGAAAAACAAATCGTACAGTCAGACAAACTCAGAATAAATTCAGAATGAAAACAGGTTTATACCTGCTTGAAATTTCCCCACATCTATATAATTTTCGAATAAAACACTGACCTTTTACGTTACATTGTACTCATGTTCTTATCTATCATCATATCATTCAGTGTGTTGGTGCACTTTCTACTTCTCTAATAGACTGGTCGGCTTGTAATTGTTCAGCTTTCTCGTCTTAATAATCCATAATCCAGAAATACAAAAAAAAAAAATAATTATTATGATTGCTTTAGAAGGCTAAGAAGGTCCTGGAAATGTGCATTAACCTCGTTTGATTCTTCAATCAATCAGCATAATCTATATAATCAGACATAATTGATGATTAGACCAACCAGTAATCAGTCCTCTTCCGTTCTCGTTAACAGCGATGCCAGCAGCAAGACCTTGGAATATGTGATTCCCACTGACAGAAAGAAAAAAGAGAAGTAGGAAATGAGGGTTTGTTATGTAAATGTTTTTGCATTTAGACATTATTAATTCATCCAAGGCCTCACGATTATCTGCATGTGAGGCGGATTGTGATCAAATACAGTTAGATACTGTAGCTGTTTTAGTTTCTAAACACAACTCAGCTGCTGGCTGAGAAAGTATTTTTCAGCCCACAGGCTGACATGAAACACATGACAGTCCTCGAGTTCAATTCTATTCTATTTGTAGAGTTTAAAAGTGGACAATGGGTATAAATTAATTGCCGACATAAATGGTTTTAGAATAATATTTATAGGTTGTCAGTGTAGATAACCAGATAAAGATAATACAGAGGCTTGTATAAAACAGACAGACAGACAGACACACACACACATTCTTTGCTACCTGACCACAGGATTCCCGTTGTAAAGAATGTAGACTCCGGCCTCTTTGTTGCCGTAGATCTGGTTGCTGCGGATGGATCCTTTCCCGTTGCCCAGGACGACGATCCCAGAACGTAGGCCGCTATGGATTCTGTTACACTGCAGCAATGTGCAGAGGAGAGAAAAGAGAGAAAAGACAGATTAACAGTATGAGAAATAAGAAGATCGAGCTTTAAAAGTTTTCAGACTATCAAAGCTGTTTTTTTACCAGCTACAATGAAGAGGAGATATGCATCAGGACAACCAAGTGTAAATAATACTGTATATATTTTAATCAGAAATGTGTGGCAACTAGCTCAGAAAACTTGGTGGGAAGTTAACAGTTACCAGGATTATAGGATTGGCTCCTTTGCGTATGTCTAGTCCTGCTTCACCGTTTGAGTGGATATTGTTCTCAGCGATGAGGCCTTGAGCGGAGAGCCTCAAGAAAACACCAGATGCTCGACACCCACTCACTTCATTGCGCAACATCACCATCTAACACAGGAAGAGAGAACGTCCGGTAAATATGTTACAACTTCCCAAGATGCAATTTTTCTTAAATTGAACAATGCGTGATATGCTACAATTTTTTTATCAATTTCCTACACTGTTCCTAAGAGCCTGTATTGTGGCCAGTGTTTTCCCCTAGAGAGATAAAAACGAGAATGTTTATGCTGGTCGATTTTAACTCACGTACAGCAGGATTACTTAGCAGAAATAATCCTGAGAATTCTGTTGAGGAAACATAGTTCCCAAAATATCTCTGCCTATTCATATAACCACAATCCTATACCCTAAAGAAATCCTAAATACCTATATGTGGGAACATGTCCTTCCATCCTTAGATAGGATTTATGTAGTGTACAGTGTGTGTAAGAACAGAAAAAAATTACAGATGCTAATGCTGTAATTAGCATTAGCTACATTTGGATTAAATTTTTGCATATATCTAAAGCATAAAGCCAAAGAATGTGATAAAACGGATGAGATGTTCATGATGAGATGAGATGTTCACCATCATCATCATCATCATGTATAACAAGCATGAGATAGTAAGAGAAGTAACAGGGTGATGATATAAAACATACACTTATGTATAAACATGTGTTTAATGTCATGGAATGTCTGTGAAACAAGTTAGACCCTGTTATTATTAATACTATAGCAGCTATAAGTATGAATACTGTCACTATAGATACAGAACGTTATTATAAACCTGTGATTTACCTTCAATATTGTCCAAGCTGCTACAGTGAGGAAAATAAGTATTTGAACACCCTGCTATTTTGCAAGTTCTCGCACTTAGAAATCATGGAGGGGTCTGAAATTGTCATCGTAGGTGCATGTCCACTGTGAGAGACATAATAAAAAAAAAATCAAAAAATCAAAAAACACAATATATGATTTTTAAACTAATTATTTGTATGATACAGCTGCAAATAAGTATTTGAATACCGGTCTATCAGCTAGAATTCTGACCCTCAAAGACCTGTTAGTCTGCCTTTAAAATGTCCACCTCCACTACATTTATTATCCTAAATTAGATGCACCTGTTTGAGGTTGTTAGCTGCATAAAGACACCTGTCCACCCCCTACAATCAGTAAGAATCCAACTACTAACATGGCCAAGACCAAAGAGCTGTCCAAAGACACTAGAGACAAAATTGTACACCTCCACAAGGCTGCAAGGGGCTACGGGGAAATTGCCAAGCAGCTTGGTGAAAAAAGGTCCACTGTTGAAGCAATCATTAGAAAATGGAAAAAGCTAAACATGACTGTCAATCTCCCTCGGACTGGGGCTCCATGCAAGATCTCACCTCGTGGGGTCTCAATGATCCTAAGGAAGGTGAGAAATCAGCCCAGAACTATACGGGAGGAGCTGGTCAATGACCTGAAAAGAGCTGGGACCACCGTTTCCAAGGTTACTGTTGGTAATACACTAAGACGTCATGGTTTGAAATCATGCATGGCACGGAAGGTTCCCCTGCTTAAACCAGCACATGTCCAGGCACGTCTTAAGTTTGCCAATGACCATTTGGATAATCCAGAGGAGTCATGGGAGAAAGTCATGTGGTCAGATGAGACCAAAATATAACTTTTGGGTCATAATTCCACTAAAAGTGTTTGGAGGAAGAAGAATGATGAGTACCATCCCAAGAACACCATCCCTACGGTGAAGCATGGGGGTGGTAGCATCATGCTTTGGGGGTGTTTTTCTGCACATGGGACAGGGCGACTGCACTGTATTAAGGAGAGGATGACCGGGGCCATGTATTGCGAGATTTTGGGGAACAACCTCCTTCAATCAGTTAGAGCATTGAAGATGGGTCGAGGCTGGGTCTTCCAACATGACAATGACCCGAAGCACACAGCCAGGATAACCAAGGAGTGGCTCTGTAAGAAGCATATCAAGGTTCTGGCGTGGCCTAGCCAGTCTCCAGACCTAAACCCAATAAAGAATATTTGGAGGGAGCTTAAAATCCGTGTGTTTTAGCGACAGGCCAGAAACCTGACTGATCTAGAGAAGATCTGTGTGGAGGAGTGGGCCAAAATCTCTCCTGCAGTGTGTGCAAACCTGGTGAAAAACTACAGGAAACGTTTGACCTCTGTAATTGCAAACAAAGGCTACTGTACCAAATATTAACATTGACATTCTCAGGTGTTCAAATACTTATTTGCAGCAGTATCATACAAATAAATAGTTAAAAAATCATATATTGTGATTTCTGGATTTTTTTTTTTAGATTATGTCTCTCACAGTGGACATGCACCTACGATGACAATTTCAGACCCCTCCATGATTTCTAAGTGGGAGAACTTGCAAAATAGCAGGGTGTTCAAATACTTATTTTCCTCACTGTAAATCAAGGTTTAGTCACACCTTGAGCCACTGACTCAGTCCTGAGGCACAGAACTAGATGCACTCACTGAAGGAAGTAAGGTTAAGATATATATATATAAACCTACACTGAATATAAGACTCTTCTATCCTTTAATTCTTAATCTAAATGATGACTTTGGATTACACCCAGTTATAACCATTTTTTTTTTTTTTACTAGGTTTTCCAATAATACTGGTCTTTTATTGTTTATATAAAAGCTCTGTTAGCCAGAAAGTTGATGTCTCTTGCTTTGTTTATCTTTACACCTATAGAATTTTGCTCTTTTCCAGAGCGACTTGCACTTATCTCATTTATACAACTGAGCAGATAAAAAAGACCTTGCTTAAGATCCCAGGAATGGCAGCTTGACCGTGCTGACATTTTAACTCACAACCTTTCAGTCAGAAGTCCGATGGCTTAAACACTGAGCTAGCACTTCCCCACCTTGGCATACTGGATGCAGCGCACTGCATAGTTGAGTCCTCGAAACACGTTGGCTTCCAGTCTCGCCTGGGCGTGGTTACACAGATGAATGCCCCCTTTGCCATCACGCAGCAGGCAGTGGCGCAGTAAGCACCCTTGCACCGAATTTGACAGCTCTTGTGCCTCCGCATCCCTCTGCAGCTCTGCGCTTAGACACAGCAGCACAGGAAACATAGAAAAATCAGGCTTTCTAGGCTCCGAGAGGTGCGCGAGACCATGCTCCTCGTAGGAGAGCATGTAACCCAGATTATTTCCATTCTCAATTTTTTCATCATCGCCAGAATCGCTCGAAGTGTCCATGCTGTCGTCCTCGATCATCGTGCCCTCCTGGCCTGAAAGCAGACCACCATTAAGGGGTTTTGATTTGGTCCAGCTACTTTCCCAGTCTATGTCCTGTTTAGTCCAGTCCTCTAGGGGAGAATCTCTGGGACTGACTCCACCCAAGTTGTCTTTGGCGTCCTGACCACGAGTAGACATGGTTGAGATAGTTAACATTTTGGCCAAAGCGGCCAGGTGTCTACAAGCCCAGTTGCGCTCAGAAACGGGTGGACCTTCCACAGTGACAGAGGCAGAGTCGCCACCGGAAAACTCACAGCTGTCCAATAGACTGATGGCCACACCCAGAAAGTGAGCAGAGCTGCCTTGGGCGAATGAACAGAAGCGAGCCTGGCAGGTGCCCGGTCCTCTGACATGCAACTGGCAGCCTTCGAAGTTGCAGTTGTCCAATTGGACATGACCTGAAGATGTCTAGTAAATGCAAAACAGAATAAAGTGAGGTATTTCATAACGAGTGTGTAAAAACAATTTAATTGTCACCTTTTGTCAGATATTTTACACTGGAAAGTTAACATTTGCATTTTTGTTTCAAGGCAATAAACCGTTTAACTCTCTAATAAGAGATAATCTAAGGGTAAAGCATGTGTATGTGTGTGATTGCTTACTTTATACACCACTGGTGAGAACCAGGCTGGCATCAGAACTAAATTACATAGCCTGGCAGTCAGACACTGCTGATCAAAGCTCACCAGCAAAGCCACATCCCCAAGCTTCCCCATTCCCACAATCTCAACAGGGACTTTTAAAGTCACCTCTGCCTGCTCCTCATATATACCCGGGTGAAGCAACAGTCTATCATATGGCCCTGCAGTTGCCAGTGCCCCTCTCAGTGTCTCATAGCCATGCCCAGGCACGGAGCCCACATGCCACACTTTCCTGTCCTTCCTGCGCCGGAACAGGTGCAGGCAGGTAGATGAGTGGAGCTCAGCTCCATTCTGTGTCCAAGTGCGGCTGGCCAGTGCCTGCTGGCGTAGTGCCTCGCGCCAGGATGGCGGTGCCAGGTGGGGTCGGCGTGGCCAATTTGGATGCCGCCACTCTGAAAGGCCCAGACATAGCTGGCGCCAGCGCGTGCTATCCAGGCTCAGTATGAGTTCCCGCCATGCATGGCATACCAGGCAACAACGACCTAAGTCAGCCAGGGGTAGATAGGCCAGGATAAGGCGCCACAGCTCTGCAGGCACGCTGGATGCCTCCATTGCCAGCACAGGCTGTCAGGGCAAGTGCGGAATCATCACCTGGAAAAGAAGAAATTTATTTGTATAGGCGAAAGCAATAGAAATGTTTATGAACGTGCATGCTGTTAGACCTGAACAGATCCATTTTAGGTTTTATAAACAATGACCTCCAGGGACATGCAAGTTATAGATTGCCACATTCTTTACACATATTGTGTCTATATATGCATATATCTTCTTAGTGTACTTGCACATCAGCTTCTGAACATTTTTAAAATGTCCAGAGCCTTTATAATTATTTGTTGCCCTTACTCAACAGCTTCTGCACAGCTTCCCTGCCACAGCCTTTATATTTATTTGCTGTGCATATATTTGCATATGTACATATATTTACATTTACATAATTATCTGCACTTGACAGTTTGCACAATTGATACTGTTTTGCACTGCTGATGTCAAACTGCATTTCGTTGCTGTGTACATGTACTATGCTATGACCAGCAAGTTCTATCTATCTATCTATCTATCTATCTATCTATCTAGCATCTAACAGGTTAGTGTTGTGCACATCGCCTACAAAATGCAATCTGATTCTGTCATGAAAACAATCTCAGTGCACATCCAGTGGTAATCAAAAGCCGTATGCACGTATACCTCTGATGCAAAAATAAAAAACAACAACAAATGGCCCGAAACAGCAGCAGGAAGCTTCTGGTGCAACTTTTGAGCTTCATGCTAGGGCACTGGAAGAAGCATCAACGCGGTACGACGATAAAAAATAATATTTCGAAACGCATGAATAGATAGTAGAAGAGGATGAAACCTACCTTCACTCTCGAATGTGCCTCTGCTGCTTCATGTTTAAAAGCCAAACACTGAGCCGCTCGCAGCGCGTGAACATCACAAAAACCCCGTTTTCCTCGCGCCTGCGCCCGTTTGCTGAAGGCGTGGAAACAGTGAAAGGGGTGTGGTGTAAACGCGCGTTCACAAAAGGAGGCGGAGTCAATGGGTTGCTGCTTTCTATTATTTATGGAAATTGTTTTTTTTTTAGCGTTGTTTCCCCCTATTTTTGTGCTCTATTTATATTCAATTAGAAAACACATTATATTAATATTATATATATATATATATATATATATATATATATATATATATATATATATATATATATTTCATATAATGTTATTGTTATAAATTATAATATATTCACATTTTATTTATATAATGCGATGTGTAAAATATTTATTTAACAATGTATTTTCTTTCTTGCTTATTCTGGCAAGTTAAAACTGCTGTTATTGTTTTTTTAATCTAAATTGTATATAAAATAAAGGTTAATTTTTTCCAGTAGATAATCCTGTAGTCGCGAGAGAGAGAGAGAGAGAGAGAGAGAGAAAGAGAGAGAGAGAGAGAGAGAGAGAGAGAGAGAGAGATTTGTACTGAGACAAAGGCCAGAGACAAGGGACAAGGACGAAGACAGATAGAGAGACAACAGACAGATAGGAAAATATGACAGAGAGAGAGAGAGAGAGAGAGAGAGAGAGAGAGAGAGAGAGAGAGAGAGAGAGAGAGAGAGAGAGAGAGATTTGTACTGAGACAAAGGCCAGAGACAAGGGACAAGGACAAAGACAGGTAGAGAGACAACAGACAGATAGGAAAATATGAGAGAGAGAGAGAGAAAGAGAGAGAGAGAGAGAGAGAGAGAGAGAGAGAGGCAGACAGGGGAGAGCAATAAAAAGTGATACTAAGACAGAATATAGGAAAAAGAGAGAAAAAGAGAGAAAGGTAGAAAAAGACAGACACCGACAGAGAGACAGGGAGATACACAGTGACACTGAGTAACAGAGTGGGAGACACACACACAGACAGACAGACAGACAGAAAGAGAGAGAGAGAGAGAGAAACAGACAGAGAGGGGTGGAAAGGGGGAGTGGCGCTCCAGCAGCAGTGACGTCACTTCAACATGGCCGCACAGGACGAGCTGAGTAAGTTTTCCTGCCTTTGCGTCTTTATTTCCTTATGATTTTGGCCCCGTTATTTTGCTATTTGTATTTTTGCATTGCCTTTGACAACAGGAGCGAACAGCACTGTGTTTATTATAAATGAGAGTGTTCTCACACGGCTGTGCGGTAGAACAGAGAGCTAGCCGGGAGCTGAGTGCTGCAGGCCCGGTGCACAGTCATGCTCCAAAATGAATGTGTTTTTTTTATTTTTATCAGATGTACTGCGTGGGGATTTTCCTCTCAAGACTAAACGTTAAATTCATGCCTAATACCCGCATATTGCTTGGTGTCATTCCGAAGTGAGTTGTTAACGCTGTGTGTCTTCGGCGAACCTCAGACTACAACCCGGACGCTCTTCACATTCGCTAGTTAGCCAGCATGCTAAACAAATAGCACAGTAGCTAATTGTCAGGTTGGACTTGTTTGGTAAACTCTTGATTGGTGTTGAGTGATATGTTTTTGGATGAGATATTATTGAAGCTACTCCTATATAAACCATATCTGCCAGTGTGTTTGTTCAGTAACCCTTAATATTGTGCAATTCGTCATAAATAAATGCAGTCTGCATAGTCTTCTGCTTTAGTTCCTTTTTCTCTTTCACTCATTCACTTCATCTTTCTGGTTTTAGATCAGCTGGAGCGTGTGTTCCTACGCCTCGGCCATGCGGACACTGACGAGCAGTTGCAAGATGTCATCTCCAAGTTTCTGCCACCTGTTCTCCTTAAGCTGTCCAGTGCTCAGGAGGGCGTTCGCAAAAAAGTGAGTCTCATGTACATACAGCAGATCCAAGGCCGGCGTGTATCGACCACCCCAGAGCTACCAGTGTCTATGGATTACCTGTAAAACTAATCACCTTTCCAGACTGAATGCAAAGAAAATCCTCACAGTGTAAAATCACAGTTCCTTAAGGAATAGAAGATGTGGTAGACATAGTAGCTCAGTGGTTGAGCATCTGGGTTACTGATCAGAAGGGAGAGGGTTCAAGCCCCGGTAGTGCCGATCTGCCAGTCTTGCACCATTGAGCTGACCCTGTGCTCTGACTCCAGATTCCTAACATCTCTGGTGTATGTGGGGGAAAAAATCACTGTGCTATAAGTTACATGTGGCAATTTTAAAGCACCCTTAGAAATGGCTACTTATACTATCCAAGTTGGTCTTGTGAGCTAATAGAAACTAGCTGGGTGGGGCCACCTCGAGTTCCCCTTTGAGTCTGGATTCTTACAAGGTTTCTTCTGAATATCATCTCAGGTGTGCCTGGGTTCTTGTAGTGACATATCACTTCTTTTGTATCTGTGTCAGACAGAATTTCATTCTTTGTAATATTACCAACTTTGCAGTTCAGTGCTTATGTGTGAAATCTGAACCTGGGGAAGCTGTCACCAGTTATATCTCATAGATTTGTGTGAAAACAAAACCTACAGTGACTCCTCATTATGTGTATATTTATTTGTGGAAGAAGTCTCCATTGCTTTTTAACAGTCAAAGGTACAGCTGCTATAATGTAAGTGATAATGATGAGAGAGCTTGTTTCATTGTGGTTTTACAATATAAAAAAAATTATAACATTGTTGATGTATAAGAGGAATAAGGTACTTTGGGTCATAATTACAGGGTGCTTGAAGTTCTTAGTGTTTTGCCAAATTATTTTTGATGTTTTGTCACCTGAGGCATCACCTGAGGTCAAATACATCACAGCCAGAAGTACTTTATAACTAGTGTTATGTTTATACATTGTCCAGGTTATGGAACTACTGGTTCACGTGAATAAGCGGATTAAAAGTCGTCCTAAGGTTCAGCTGCCTGTAGAGACGCTACTTGTCCAATATCAGGATCCAGCAGCAATGTCTTTCGTAACTGTATGTATGCACTCACATACAATATTCAGAGTTCTAAAAAAAAAAAAAAAAAAAAAAAATATTTTTTAAAATAACTTTTTTGTATGAGACCCTCTTCATTTACTGAGCTTGTGTTTGCAGAATTTCACAATAATCTACATAAAGATGGGTTACCCCAGACTGGATGTGGCCAAACAGTGTGAGCTGGCACCCACCCTGCTCACGGCCATGGAGGGCAAACCGGAGCCTCAGCAGGACAGGTTAGTCTGATCACATTGGTCAAGGCATTGAGTGGAAATGAGTGGTTAAGGCATTGGCCTTTAAATCCAAAGGTCTTGAGTTCAAATCCCGGCCACACCAAGCAGCCACACCTGGGCCCCTTGACCAAGGCCCTTAACCATGTAGCTTCTCAATTGTATGAATGAGATAAATGTAAGCCGCTCTGGATAAGTGTGTCTGCCAAATGCCATACATTTTATGTTGTGTAATGTTTAGAACAGACCTATTCGACATTTATTTGCTTTAGATTAAATTCACAAGCCCAGGCTATGCAGCTGATGGTATTAATATTGTCGAAGTATTCAAGTAGCTACAGTTGTCTCTAGTGTTCACATGTGAGATGTTCGTCACAGCATTTGCAAAAATTTCATTGGCTTGTTTCAGAAATGTGTAATAACAAACCTGAACATTCTTGGCTGCTGTACATAATAGTTATTAATATGTTTGTTTTTTGTTCCAGCCTCATGCATTTGCTGATCCCCACTTTGTACCACATGAAGTATCCCACCGAGCCTTCTAAAGCATCGCCCTTTGTCCTCACAGAGAAGCCAAAGACTGTTCATCAGCTTCTGGAGTTCATGCTTGACGTCCTTCTGATGCCTTATGGGTGGGTGGGTGTGTGTGTGTGGGTGATATTTGACTTGGTTCCTGAAAATGAATTGAAAATAAATATTTTTTTTGTATTTCTTGCTGACTTCTAGATGTTTAAGACTAAATATAGCTGGTTAAATATGAACATGATCTGAATATATGTTATGGTGGTAATAAGGAGAGTAGATCAGGTATGGTATGATAGTAAGAATCTTTAGACGCATGTTTTGTACATTTATTTCAATAATAGATCGTTCATAGTACAATAGCTGTGTTTGAATATTATCACTGGGTCAGATCATTTCAGAAAGTATTGAACTGCTGCTTTTTCATTCATTCATTCATTCATTTATTCATTTTCTTGAAACAGGTTTGTGTTGAATGAGCAAGCAAGCCGCCCTGCTCCATCCTCCCCACAGGGGGGCTCTGTAGCAGGAGGAGCAGCAGGACAAGGCCTTCCTCAGCCTCCTCCAGGGATGAGCCTGTATGCCGTTAAGCGGGTTATTGGAGAAGCGCAGTGGAGTCCTGAACAGTTGGAGCAGGTACATTTTCAACCTGAGCTTTGGCTTTTGGAAAGAAAGTATGTAAATAAAAAGTAAAAATATATTATGAAAGCATATTGATTTCAATGTATTTAACAAGAAACAATCAGGAACACTTACATGCTGTTGGAAACAGTGTACATGCACATCAGTACTAATTGTTCTTTCTGTAGTGCAAGTTGGGGATTGTAAAGTTCATCGAAGCACAGCAGGTACCTGAAGTGGACACAGTCGTCCACCTGGTTGTTGCTTCTAGTGACACCAGGCATAGTGTAGCTACAGCAGCTGACCTGGAACTGAAAAGCAAGCAGAGGTACATGGAGTTGTTATAGGATAGCAGGTTTCTATTACATGTTTCCGTTGTATAATCAAAATATTTAACTGTTCTGTTGTGTTTTATTTCCTGTTACAGCATCATTGATTGGAACAACCCACTTATCATTAACAAAATGTTCAAGGTTTACTTGGGCGATATTCCAATCAAATCAAAGGTATATCTCTAATTTAATTTAGGAGATTTTGCAAATGTTTTTAAGATGCCAGTATTTATTTTAGAATCCAGATTGTGCAGCACATTTTTCCAACTCTGCACATGATCAGGAGATCTGTATTCTCACATTGCAGCATGGTGGTGGTAGCATCATGTCAAGCACTACCCTTTGCCCCTTGGTTGCTTCTGTAAATGAATGGACCTGAATGTTTTTATTTAATAACTAAATTTAAAAGGTAATCTCTATCTTAGATAATGATGATTAAGATTTTTTTCCCCAGGGTGCTTCAGTGAAGCGAGAACTGAAGCATGAACCCGTCAGCACCAGGGTCAAGATGAAGATCCTGCCTCATCTTCTTCGCTCCAGACTTGCAGCTGAGTGTTTTCCGTCAAACATCCAGGTCAGTGCGCTAGAAAGTAAAGGATGGTTTGAAAAGAAAAGCGATGCAGACCAGGGTTTAGAATAAATAATGAAAATGGATGTGGTACTAAGAGTTAAGCGTTGGGTAAAATGGTTTCTTTTTGTGTTTCAGGTTGTGTATGACGGGCTGTTTGGGGCCAATACCAACAATAAACTCCTGTCTCTCACTTTGCAGTTTGTGCACCATATCTGTGTTGTGTAAGCGTTCTTGTTATAGAGCATGCAGAATGCATTATTTAAAATTCTCACTTAATTTTTATGCACACTAGTTAATGTGTTGCACAGGAACAGCATTTTTAATCTGAACCTCGGTTTTCTCACTGCAGGTGTCCCGATACTAATAAGCCACTCGGACTGATGCTGCTTAACGGCCTTACCAAGCTTATCAACGAGTACAAGGAGGTTATAACTATTCTTTTGGCGTTTCTTAACAATTAACTGAATTTCAACTGAATTAACATAATATGAATGAGTGATGTTAATTTTGCTTTTCAGGATCCTAAATTGCTGTGTATGGCCTACTCAGCTGTTGGAAAGCTTGCTAGGTAATTTATTTGTCATTTTTATTCAGTCCTATATCGTAAATAATTATTTTGTTTTATTTCAAAGCTGTGCTAACTTGTAATATACGCTTCCTTATAGCCGAATGCCGCAGCTCTTTACTAAAGACATAGCCCTGGTCCAGCAGTTCTTTGAGTCCATGTGCAAGGTGAGTTTAACCAAATTGTACATTTTGATTCTAAGGATGCAGAGAAACGGGCATTATAATAAAATGTGTGCAAGAAAGGTTCTGTGAATGTCAGTCTAAACGTATATAGGACACTATGCAACTATATGGCTTTGAATAAATGAAACAATAGTGAACAGTTTCATGTATTTTTGTGTTCACAGGAAGAAGCAGATGTGCGTCTGGCTATACAAGAGGCTTTGTCTATGATGGTGGGTGCATATGTCAACCTGCAGGGGGCTCTCCTCAACCTCATGGAGGCACTGGTGGCTGCATACATTGGAAAGGTTTGTCGTATGACCTAGTGACCCTTAATGACATTACCTGATTCGTTATTGATGTATAAATACCCTGTAAATGTTTTGATTCTGTAAATGTAAAATGCCACAGAATGAAACTTCATTTAAAAAAAAAAAAACAATTTGATGTGATTATTAGCCGGAGGTGCAGGTGCGTCAAGTGGCAATGAAGTTTGCCAGCATGGTGTTCGCACCGGACCATGTTCCCTCCAGATATTTGCTTCTGCTAGCTGCTGGAGATCTGTAAGTCAACATAAATACTTCTATATATAGTACTTCTATATTTGCTTTCTTCTTTTACACAGTTTTTATTTTTTATATGAATTTATTCTCTGCATAGTCGTGATGAGGTGTCTGGAGAGGCCCGGCGCACTCTCAGGTCTCTTTTGTCCAAGAGTGCAGAGAAAGAAAAATCCAAACCCATGCCTTCTTTTGCTGAGATGGTCCGCTACATTCAGGAGAAGGTCAGACCATATGTAATAAAAAAAAAAAGTCAAAATATTTTAACAATGGTGGTTTTTTTTTTTGTTTGTTTGTTTTTTTTCTACAAAAAAATATTTACCTTTGTTTGCTATTTAGTTTATAAATATCCTGTATGTGTTGCCATGTTTTAGGCTGTGGAGAGGATGAAGACTCCTGCTAAATACATAGTTGGGACCTCAACACTCCCTTTTAACCCTGCCACGTTTGAAGAGGTCGATATAAATTAAAATCAATCACCATGTCACTCTGTATACACTGATGATATGTGCTTGACTTTGCAGCAATTTTAATATTAAGGAGTGTATAAATATTTAAAGAATAAAATGATCCCCTATTTATGTTTTTTTTTTTATAGATTGTTTTATACCTCAGGATGTGTTTGGCTCATAGTGCTGGGGCCACACCTGCTTCGCAGAGTTTGATTGACATGCAGGATGACGCTCCTGTTGTCGGCCGATATGTTCGGTCTTTGCTTGCAAACGAAGCTCCAACATCTTCCTCGATGTCTAAAGGAGTAGAAGCCAATCCAGTTCAGGTCTATATGGATCTGCTGCAGCAGCTGCTGTCGGCCGTTGGAGGTAAATAACACAGCGGTCAGAAATCAAGGTGTCACAGCAATGCATAGTGAACTGATTAGTTCTAAGGAAAGAGAAGAGGCTTTTTGTCACATGTGCATTACAGCACAGGGGAAATTCTGTATTTTGCATACTCCAGTAAAGATAGGAAGCTGGGGTCAAAGTGCAGAGTCAGCAATGACGAAGCACCCCTGAGGCAAAGCTTAAGAGCCCAAGAGTGCGAGCTTGGTGATAGTGGGGCTTGAACCCCCACCCTTCCAAAGAGTAACCCTCAACCACTGAGCTACAACTTCTCACTATCGAAGCAGGGGTAGAGAAGAACAGGGGTATTCTATATTCAATTCCATTCTATAAGATAAATTCAGATAAAATAAGTGACAGACATGACTGAACTTTGACCTTGCAATAATTAACAATAAATTAGACATATCTAACAGGATATATTACAAAGAGTTAATTCCAATTTTGTTTATCTTTATATTTTTAAACTAAGCTACTGTAATTATGATGACATTTGTTTGATACTTCACCGTACAGTCCTGTGTCTAATTATGAGCTTGTTTTCATCAGTAATCATAAAAGTAGGTCATGTTTTAATATTTAATTGTTTTATGTGTATTTCTGCAGGTATTCCGGTCATGTATTGCTTGTTAGAGGTGGTGTCTGTCTGTCCTCAAAAACTCGCTCCCAGATTCGCCAACAAAATCGACTGGATAAAAGTGAGTGTCTAAATCATCAGCTTTCCAATCATTTTGCTCAATTATTCACACACACACACACACACACACACACACTATATATGTGTGTGTGTGTGAGTGTATGTATCTCCTGAATATACTGTATATAATGTATATCCTTATGCCAGGGTCTGATGAACACCAATAAGGAGGACATGCGGGAGCTTGCTGCTCAGCTGTATGCCGTGGTCGTCTCCATCATGTCCGGAAATGATCTCAAAATCGCCGTACAAAACCTGATCAAGATCACTAAAGACAATCATGTATGTAATTGTGCTTTGTTCTGTATATGTTTTGATATAAAGCAAGATATATTTTAAGTCACTTTTTGATTTTAAATTAGAGAAAATAAATGACAATTATAAGTGGTATGAAAAATTGTTCAAATATATTTAGATGTACAAAATGAAAGCACAAAGTTTTTTGGAATGTAACAATAACAAAACAAAAACAGTAACAGTGAGAATTTAAGGTGCTGTGTGCAAATGCAGAATGAACACGAGTATGGTTGTAAGCGAGAAATGAGCATAAGAGATGGAATAGTTTGGATGGGCATGCTCGCATTAAGTAGTCTGATAGCTTGAATGAAGAAGCGCCTTCTAAGACTCTCAGATTTGGACATCGGACAGCGGAAACGCTTGCCTGATGGCAGCAGACTGAACATTCGTACCAGAGTGCTGCATACTTTAAATAGACATTGCCTGAGCAGGTGTCTTTTGTCTTCTAATTTATAATAAAATAATGTTTTTAAAGTGTTAAAATTGCTTTCATGACTGGTGAAAGGATCAAAGCATATGATTCAGAATGGGATGGCTAAAGGATTTTGTAGTTTAGAGCAATACAAATTTTGTAAAATTTTTTGGTGTTAATATAAACTGTTCTTTAAACGCAGAGTCCCGAATCCCAGCACGGTGCCATTTTGGCTTTAGGATACATGGTGGGCCGGTACATGAGCTGGAGACGTGGCTTGACCTTGCTTGAGAGAATAAGTACAACATCCAAAGATGATGTGGAACTGATCACTACAGCCACCAAAACCATTGGTATGACCATTAACAAGTGAGAAGTACCGCATGATGATGTGAAATTAAAGTCTTATTTTCTAATTTAACTTTGCAGTTTAAACCTGTGTTTGAAACTAAACCTGAAGTGGCACCATTCAAAAAGCATGGTGCATTAAGGACATTGTTTAGACACTATTTATTATTTTATGAGTGCACTTCACATCTGCATTATGCATTTGGAATATTACCAAATGACTGATTAGCTAGATAGTGATTTTTATTTTAATACACGAGGTAAATTAAATAAACAAAACGATTCGAACACAAATCTCTTTCTCTGTGTGTATGTATATATAATTTTATATACATATAAATACACAAAATATACATACACACACAGTATCACAAAAGAGAGCACACCCCTCACATTTCAGCAACCATTTTAGTATATCTTCTCAAGGGACAATACATTTTTTATATATTTTAGTAGTTGATTTGCAGCTTGTATAGAAGTGCAGATTTACTGTCCTCTCAAAATAACTGACAACAAAAGAGAGTACACCCTAAGTGATAACAGCATTACGTTGTTTAACCATGCACAGGTTTATGTTAATGTTTTTGTCTGCGCCAATTTTCTTTACTGTACTCGAGCCGGAGATCACCCACACTCTCGTGGTTCCAGACACCTTTCTCTCTGTGTCCGGCTGAACTTACTCGCAGACCAGAATTGCCTTTCTCTCGTGGGGTGTACTATATAGATATCATTCAGTTAACTGTGCTATATCCTTCTCTTTTCTATCCTACACTGATTAAGAGTAATTTTGTTCAGATATTTATAACCTTTGATTAAGATTCATTGAAATACAGAGTGGCTGACCTCACCTCTTTGGTGAGTCTTCCAGAGGGTAATTTTCACAATTTGCTCTGCAGGATTGTTTTTGGACAGCACCAGTCCTTTGCTGACAATCGCTGCAGTAACCGCTCTGGGCGAGATCAGTCGTAATGGAGAACTACTAATACCAAGCGAAGGAGACGGATTCAGCAAACTCAGCCTGGTGGAGAACCTGCTGGCCAGGATAACATCAGGCAAAGAAAGTGGCAAGGTAACGTCTAGTAAGACAGTTTTTTTCTTTTAAAAGTATTATTATTATTGTTGCTCTTGCATTACCGCTGCAAAGACATCACACACAGATTCTCTGTCAGGCTGATTCATCATAATATGAAAACATATTATTAATCATATTGTTCATCTGATGTTTTCATCTTAATGTTCATGTTTAAGTGTTTTATAATTAGAAGTTCTTTATGACCGTCGGTCGCTTCTGATCGAATCGATTGGTAATAAGATGCGTTTTTCTGTGGACAGATGAAGGAACGTGTAATTCAGACACTGGGATTTCTCCCAGTGGGAGATGAAGAATTCCCACATCAGAAAAAACTCCTGCAAGGCCTCATGGATTCCGTAGAGGTAGCATCATCATGCTTTAAACAACTTCTAGTGTTGTGTTAAATAACTCAAATAAATTTTAAATAAATATAAATTCTCGTCTTTCTCAGGCCAAGCAGGTCGAGCTGCAGTTTACTGTCGGTGAGGCCATAACAAGTGCCTCTGTAGGGACCTGCTCAGGTGCTGCCAGGGATGTGTGGACTTGCACTGAAGACCAGTACTGCCCTCCTCAGAGTGAGTGTGTGTGTGTGTGTGTGTGTGTGTGTGTGTGTGTGTGTGTGTGTGTGTGTGTGTGTGTGTGTGTGTGTGTGTGTGTGTGTGTGTGTGTGTGTGTGTGTGTGTGTGTGTGTGTGTGCACTCAGAAGTGTGCGAAAACAGTGTTTTATGAGTGTGTACTTTATATAGTATTAAGTTTAAAGGTTTTTTTTAATAATAACTGCTGTATCAGCTGAGTGTATAGATTTTTAGCAGTGTATTAATAAGATAAAACACTCATCTCTCTGTGTCTTAGATTTAAAGAATAATGATGTCTTGTCCTGGGCTTTGAGCATCATCTTGTCTAAGTACATAGTGAGTCAGAATCCCCATGTGCGTCAGGCTGCCTGCATATGGCTTCTCTCACTTGTAAAGAAACTGAGCCAGCATAAAGAGATTCGGGTAAACACCCATGCACAGACACTACACAATCTAATATAAACATTATACAATATAATCAATTACTGTCATTGAAGCATGTTGCATTAGTTATAATGGCAATTTCTTTCCTGATGTAGTCTCATCTTAAGGAGATCCAGACAGCCTTCATTTCCGTATTGTCTGATCCAGATGGTAAGTTTAAAATGACACTTATTACATCTGATGAGTCGCGCTAACTTTTATACATTGGATAAAGCATTTAAAAGTGCGTGTGTGTGTTTGTGCAGAGCTTAGTCAGGACGTGGCGTCTAAAGGCCTGGGATTAGTGTATGAACTGGGAGGAGAGCAGGACCAACAGGAACTGGTGTCCACTCTAGTGGAGACTCTTATGACTGGAAAAAGGTATTTAATTTCCATTTTACATTTATTAATGATTTCAGACCCTTTAAGTGCATCGTACAGAACTTCAGATCAGGTATATTGAGTATGCATAAATTATTGATGTAGGCTTATTGCTGTCTTTAAGATTTATCGAAGTTCTGTCAACTGAATGAGTGTCAGCTGCAGCTCTAACAATAGTATCAGTTGCAAGACATATTCAGTATAGTTTATTTAACTTATGCAGGAGCATTAAGACTTGAACTTTGTGTGTGTGCATAGAGTCAAACACACAGTATCTGGAGACACTGAGGTCTTTCAGTCCGATGCTCTTGGTAAAGCACCTGATGGGTAGGTCCTTTATTTTTACTGATTTGAGTACAGAATGTTGTTAATGTTCTTCAGCTCATCAGCTAATACACACCATTTTTGACTGTACTCTTGAATGTACTCTTAATTATGTTCAGGCATGGCCTCTCGACCTACAAGGAGCTTTGCTCTCTAGCAAGTGATCTGAACCAACCAGATCTTGTTTACAAATTCATGAACCTGGCCAATCACCATGCCATGTGGAACTCAAGAAAGGTGAATCTGACAATTCAATGTTTATTTCATCAAGCATTTACTTGTATGTAAATTCTTAATCTAGCCTTTTTCATTGTGTCTGGATTTTTTGTTTTCATCTGTTGTGCTGCTTTAAATATATCTCTATGCACAGATCTGTAACAGAACTAACAGTTAAAATCTTTTCCCCTTGTGGTTTATTTGTTACAGGGGGCAGCATTTGGCTTTAACATTATTGCAGCTAAAGCTGGAGAGCAGCTTGCTCCGTTTTTGTCGCAGTTAGTTCCCCGTCTCTACAGGTATCAGTTTGATCCCAACCTGGGGATCCGACAAGCCATGACCAGCATCTGGGATGCCCTCGTCACTGACAAAACAACAGTATGATTTTATCGTACACTTAATCATACGCTAATTTAAGAATCTATCAAATTTTTAATTTGTGTTTCTTTTCATTAAGGTTGATAAATACTTCAAAGAGATAATGCAGGATGTGATTTCCAACCTGACCAGCAATATGTGGAGAGTACGGGAGTCAAGGTAAAGTACAACACCCGAACTCAAAACCGTGCTGAATAAAATGAATTGTTTTTAGATGATAAAGTAGAAGTTTTTTGCTAACAATTATTTCACTTTTAGCTGTTTGGCTTTAAATGATCTGATTCGTGGAAGGTCTGCAGATGACTTTTTGGAGCATCTAACAGATATCTGGGAAACACTTTTCCGCGTTTTGGATGATATCAAGGTATGCAAATATAAAACAAATATATATGTATATACACGATATGGACAAAGTTTGTGGACAACTTTAGTGTTGTTCTCATTTAATTCCCATTTGCTGTTACAATAACCTCCACTCTTCTGGGAAGATGTTTCTTTACATTTTGAAGTGTGCTTAACAGTTAGTAAAGTCAGATGTAGATAATGTGTGGAGGACTGGGGTGCAATCAGCTTTCCAATTCATCCCAAAGGTGATCAGTAGGGTTGATGTCAGCTCTGTAGCGGACTACTCAAGATCTTCTATTTTAACCCATGGAAAGCATATCTTCATGCAGTTTGCTTTGTGCTATTGACAGGCTAGAACAGGTTCGGTTTCATCGTAAAAATAAATATTGCTGCAATAAAATGGCTTAATCAACTTCTTGAATCCATTATTTTTGTATATTTCAGGAATCAGTACGAAAAGCAGCAGATTTAACACTGAAAACGCTCAGTAAGGTAAAAAAAAAAAAAAAAAAATTTGCATTTGCATATATTAGCATTTAGTCACTACTATTAATATTCCACTAATTTGTTCTGTGTTTTTTGCAGATATGTGTGCGAACATGTGAATCAACAGGTGCATCGGCTAGAAAAACAGTCGCTGTGCTCCTGCCAATTCTGCTAGACAGGGGCATAGTCAGCAACGTGGCCGAGGTGCGCACACTCAGGTAGGAAAGGGTTTAGTATCTGAAAATAACCTGTTTTTGATTGACATTTGTTTTTGATACTTATGCCGTGTGTGTGTGTGTGTGTGTGTGTGTGTGTGTGTGTGTGTGTGTGTGTGTGTGTGTGTGTGTGTGTGTGTGTGTGTGTGTGTGTGTGTGTGTGTGTGTGTGTGTGTTAGTATCCAGACACTTGTAAAGATCAGTAAAGCAGCAGGTAGCTGCCTGAAACCACACGCTCCTCGTCTCATTCCGGCATTGCTAGAGGCGCTGAGCGTACTCGAACCGCAAGTACTTAACTACCTCAGTCTGAGAGCCACAGAGCAGGAGAAGGTGAGCAGCAGCTCTTATACCTTTCATCACTGAATCCTGATTTAAAAAAAAGCATTAAGGCAAGGTTCAGACAGGCTGCTTAATGTTTTTTTTCTTTCTGTATTATAAAGGAAGATCAGAAAATGACAATCTGCTTTATTACTTTTTTTATTCTTGTCACATGTGTATGTGGTTTACTCAGTTTATGGTTAAAATGGGGAGGATTGGGTTATGAGTCAGATTTTTGAGAGATGCACTGATACACGAATACTGAATATGATACTGAAACATGCTTTAGTATCAACTTGTGATGCCATATCATAGTATGTTGTGTTGGACTGATCATTCAAAATTATCTGTGAATATTTTTCATTGAGGATCTACGACATCTTCCATCAAAATACATGTAACTGTCTTAAAACGTACAAAAAAACCTACAAAAAAATCTGCATCCCATGCAGCAAACCCTAGCTATGGAATTGAAATGTGAAAATGAAATTTCTGTACTCAGTATGTATCAGCTATTATGTCTGCTTTATAGTATGAAGTATGAAGTCGCTCAAATGAAAATGAAACCTGTTTCGAGTGTGAAATCTGAACGTGTTCTCCTCTCATCACAGAGTGCAATGGATACTGCCAGGCTGAGTGCAGCGAAGTCCTCACCTATGATGGAGACCATTAATATGGTATGAATTTGCAAGGCGTGCGCCAGACTAGCGCTCTGTTGCCGTGCCAAAACACACATTATGGCTGTCGGTAAAAGGGTTTTTGCCGGATACACTCTGGAAGCTAAAAGCACTTGCAGGGCTTTTCCTAATGAGGCTGGAATTACCTGGCCGAAGCTCTCCAAAATATCACTGTTGTCTTTTTGATTGTGTGACTATCATCTAATGTGTGTAATAGCATCATTATTGAATTATTCATAATGCAACACTGTTGGACTCTTGATGAGTTTTCTCTAACAGAACCTCTTAAAGAAGTCAGTATGTATGATTTTATAAGAATGTACTCATTCTTACACTGAATCATATATACACAAGGTATTGTACACCAGATGCTTTGCATAAATAGAATTTTGGAAGGATGCCAGGGCTTTTATCAACAAGTGTTGGTTTGTGTGTGTTAGTGTTTGCAGCATTTGGATGTATCCGTGTTGGGTGAGCTGGTTCCCAAACTATGCGATTTACTTAAGAGTGGAGTCGGTCTTGGAACCAAGGTAAGTGTGTAAACACATTGTACTGTGTGTGTGTGTGTGTGTGTGTATGTATGTAATACACATGGTTGTATATTTATATGCTGTTCAGGGTGGCTGTGCGAGCGTGATCGTGTCACTGACAGTTCAGTGTCCTCAAGACCTCACTCCTTACTCAGGTAGTTTATTTAATATACACACATCTGTGTATGTAAACAATTATTTACAAACATTAACTGTGCATGTGGCATTTACATTTGCAGGTAAACTAATGAATGCACTATTAAACGGGATCCATGACCGCAGCGTAGTGGTTCAGAAATCGTTTGCCTTTGCTATCGGTCATTTGGTCAGAGTGAGTAGATGCAGATTCTTTTCTATTTTCTTTTTTTTTTTTTGTCATACAAACAAACAAACAAACGAACACTGAACACTGTTTTTCTGTTCCTTCAGACAGCAAAGGACAGCAGTGTGGAGAAGCTTCTGCAGAAACTCAGCACATGGTACCTGGAGAAAGAAGGCAGGTTTTTTTATTTATTTAAATAATTGTGTGTGTGTGTGTGTGTGTGTGTATGTATATGTAATCATAGCACTTGACTGTTTTTTTTTTTTTTTTTCTCTTCAGAGGCTGTGTATAAGTCATCATGCTGTTTGACAGTCCATGCCATCAGTCACTACAGTCCCGACGTGTTGAAGGCTCACGCAAGTGTTGCCCTGCCACTGGCGTTCCTTGGCATGCACCAGCAGCCCGATGAATTAGGGGAGAGCGCAGATGCCAAATTGTGGGATGAGGTCTGGCAGGAACATGTGCCTGGTAATGAGGGATGGGGTGAAGGAGATGAATAAAATAGTCACAGGATGTGTGAATAATTTTTTTTTTAGGGGTCCAAGCACTGCTAGGATTCCCCCTCTGCCTCACATAGTATAAAGTATAATTACAATTTTAAAACGTATGTATAGTATGTTCAGTCTATACATACGTTTTAAAATTTTTATTATACTTATACTGAAGTTCACTTACTGAACATCAACAACGATCATTTCAACAGTTAAATGATTAAAAAAACCTGAAAAGCATCAGTGTAAAGCCTACTTTTAGGTGTTTTAACAAAACTAACCCCTTGTTAAATCTCTTCCTGCATTTGTATTGATCGCTGTAGGTAGTTTTGGTGGAATCCGGCTGTATATGACTGAGCTCATAGCCATTACCCAGAGAGCTTTGCAATCTCAGTCGTGGAAAATGAAGGCGCAAGGTGGAGCCGCCATGGCAACCATCGCCAAGCAACAGACAGGCTCGCTTGTAGCACCTCACTTGGGGATGGTGCTAAGTGCATTACTGCAGGCGCTCGCCGGACGCACATGGGCTGGGAAGGTGAGCGTGTACACTTAGCTGATTACAAGTATACAGAACAACTGGCATTCAAGGTTTTTATCCCCACTAATGTTCAGAGGTATTATTATTAATAAGTAATTAAAATATTATCTTTCAGGAAGAGCTGTTGAAGGCTGTGGGGTCGGTAGTGTCACAGTGCAGGTTAGTCACCTAACGATTTTCCTTTCCTCTTATGTTATACCCACGTTTAGATCGTCGTTCTATGATATATATATATACGTTGTACGTTTTGTGTGTGTAGTGAAGAGCTGCAGAAGCCCGCACCAGGTCAACCAACTGTACAGCAAGTGTTGGACATGGTGCTAAAGGAATGCAAAAAGGAGTCTCTTGTTTACAAAATGGCCGCCCTGCACAGTGCAGCAAACATCTTGGAGGCGGCTAAAGAGGATCGCTTTCAGGAAATGGCTGATATTTTGTTCCCGATCATTAAAAAGGTAAAGAAGTTCCAGAGTATACAGCAACGACAGACTAATCATTTCCACCCCTGCATTTAGTACAATTCCAGTAATGTTTGATGAGTCAGAGATTCAGATCCTACAGGTCAAAGGTCTTCTCTTGTGAAATGTTCAGAACATTTCTGCAGTATATATCAGGGGATGCCAATATTTCAGGACCTGAACAGCGCCCTTTTTGTTGTCTGTTTCTCTGGGTCTTGTTTTACTGCTAAATTTCATATACTAAATTTTTTTTGGTGATCCGCAGAATCAACCTGTGGGCGGCGGTTCACCCAAGCACAACGATGACGACGATGAAGACGTGAAAGAGCGAGAGCTGCGAACCGAAGTTTTATTGTGTGCATTTGAGGCTCTGGGAAAAGCCTGGCCGAAGAAGGAGGAGACGCAGAGTAAGAAAGTTAACTATCAGGAATGCTGTAAAAATGAATTATTACCCTACAAATTGAACACGTATCAAATGTTTGTGTGTTGCAGCTCGGTACCAGGCAGAAGTGTGTGGGCTGATGTGTGATCGATTAAAATTGAGCACCTGGAGGGTTCAGCTAAGTGTCTTGCAGTGCATGAAAGCTTTTTATCATGGGTGAGATCAAGTTTATTTATCCAACTTTCAATGCTTTATTAACAAACTCAGCACTGTTTGTGATATCCTTTGAAACAATGAAAAGACTGTTTAGATTTAAAAAAGATAAAATAAATATGTCTAGACTGGTCTGATTAATATTTTTTAAAGCCTGAAATCTTGTTGTTTTGGTTTTGTTTAGATTACTGCTGTTGGAAAAGAACCATCAGAACTCCCCAGTGTTGACTGCACTCCTGTCAGAAACCTGCACTTCCCTCGCATCACCACTGGGTAATACAGCTCTGAAAAAGTGAAATTATTATTGATAGGACAGATATAATGCTTATGTTTTTTTCCCCTTTAGAAAACAGAAGTTACTCCTCCATAAGGACTGAAGCCTTGTCAATTTTGGAGATACTCCTGAAAAAGATTGAAGGTAGAATTCCTGTTTTAAAAGCTTAAATGTGTTCATGCAATAAAAGATGGAGTTGCTCAATCATTCAGATGAACATGTTTTATGTATTTGTGTGTAGAGAGCGACCAGTGGGATTGCCTAAGTGAACAGAGCCGGCAACAGCTCCAGCGTTCTCTTGCTACGATGGAAACGGACAACCGTCCTGAACTGAAAGACAAGGCCCAAACACTGAGAAGAAAAATACAGGGTCTGCCTTAAACACATAGGAAGATTCTTCCTGCACACGTCTCTACAGTAACAGGCAAACACATTACAAACACGTCTTTCTGCACAGTGGACAGTCGTCCTTCCCATAAGCATATGACAAAAAAAAAAACATGTAAAACTCCATTGAGTCCTGGTTTAATGGCTGTACTTTAAATAAATTACTTCTAGATGAACTTGGATACATGATGCAGGTTGTTTGCACATGACCATTGCCAATCATTTTCGATACCTTTTACTTCTATGAATGCAGTTGTAACCAGATCCTACATGATCCAGCTGTGTATAAGTTTACTGTGTTCAAAGCGACTACATAAGTATAAAAGCCTAAAATGTTGCGTCTGACTTATGCAAGTGTTTAGTGTTGATCTCTAGTGAAATCATCCCTCAGTGGGTTGTGTGACTACTGCTTTTCCCCATTCCACTTTCAATAAAGAGACCTTCCCCACAATCCTCTGCAGGAGTGTGATGAACTAGTAGAATGGACTCACTCTATGCCATGAAAGTTGAAATTGGGCCGTATGTGTGTATATTTAAGGTAGATCTTCTAATATGTTCGCACAGTGCCCTGTTTGATGGTTAAAGAGCCAAGCACCTGTTTTCAAAAGTAAAACAAATGGGGAAATTATGCTCATAAATTGTGACTTTCATTTGGGTCTTGGAACCTCAGCAAGTACATCTACATTTCTGCAAAGCATTTTACCCACCCATACTGCTACATACTCCATTCTTCATATATTCATTATTAACTTTAATCACTTGTGCAGAAGCCTCATGACTGCCTGCATCAAACAATAAACCAAACTACTCATCATTCTTCCATTGTTGAGTTATAGTGGTTTTAAAGGTCACAAATACCCAAATAGTAGAAATGATTAATAAAACCTTTTTTTTTGGCATTTTGTAGTGCATTTGTTAAATGATGCATGAAGAACAGAGGTAGTAACTGCTGCTAAAACATGTCAATTCCTCATGATCATACAAACACTGAGTAACACCTGATGTACAGCAGCAGCACTCAGACTCACTCACATGCTAACGGAAGCTTAAGACTTCAGTCACATGCATCAAAATAGAGCTGCAAACTACTATAGTGTAAATCATTACATAACAGGAAAAAAAGGTTTAATCAATTGCACGTTTATTGCAAAAAAAAAAAAAAAATCAACCAAACTAGAAAAAAATGCATCTTATAGAAGTAGAAATGATAAAAGTGAATAGATAAATGAAGTAGAATGCAGGATAGAAAATATAAACACTGTACACACACACACAAAAAAAAAGTGCGCCCATGAATAATAATAAACATTGGCAGTGTACTCTGTTACATGATGATACATTTTGCTGGTCAAAACCTTTAAAACTAATGAACTTTCAATGCCGCACTATTTTAGATCAGTCAAAAGCACAACTTACATTTTTGAAATAATTGGTTAAGAGCAAATATGCTAATTGTTTAAAGAAAACTGTATACGTATGCGTTTAGAATAAAGAAGCAAAGTTAATCAAGAGTATCTGCGTGTCCTGCGACTGTGTTTAACTGGCGAGCAGCTCACGCTGGCGTTTATCCTTAGTCTTGGCTTTGGCATGTGCACGCTGGGCCAGAACTTTTCCCTCATGACTCTGAGTCGTGCGTGTGACTGTAGAAACACCGTCCACAAACTTGGTCTTGAAGAGAACGTTGGCGTTGGTGAACATGCCGTCTTTCAGCGACACAACCACAAACTAAAAGAAAAAAAGAATGCACATATTCAACAACAAATTCATACAATTAAATATTAGTCATGTAAATGCTATTTTCTAGAACATTAGTCTTTAGTGGGAGGGTTTTAACATGAAACCTGAGAGTGTGTGAAGTGTGTGCGCAGCATCTGCCCGATGTTCTGTGTGTGCGAGAGGTCAAGAGCAGCATCCACTTCATCTAGGATGTAGATCGGCGCAGGTTTAAACAGCAGCATGGCCAAAATCAGTGAAAGGGCCACCAGTGACCTGGAAAAAGAAACACACACAAACATTAAAATACAAGAATTCTCTTATCGGACAAAAGTATTGGGACACCTGATCTTTCCTGCCATATGTGGTTCTTCTTCACACTGTTACCAAAAAGCTGGAGGCATCCAATTGTACAGGACGTCTTTGGATACGGTATAATAAAATTTTGCGTTTACTTGAACTTGGAAAACCCAAACCTGTTCCAGCATGGCGATGCCCCTGCATCCAAACTCAACAGAAATCAAACCAATGTCAGATTCTGGATGTAGTATTTGGATAATATCTATTGCCTGACCTTTGTCCTCCACTCAGTTCTGTCAAATTTTCCTTCCAGGTGTTTCCAAGTGCAACCTTAAACTCCAAGCCATCAAGGACACCACAGCCCTCAGGTGGAGCCAAACGAGCATCTGCTCCAGGCAACAGCGTGGAGAATATGGATCCGAAATCCTTATTCACCTACACACACACAAATTTCACGTTTGGTCATTTATAGGTTCATGTTCACGACAGGATATTGGTTGTATATAAATTCTGACCTTTTGCCATGCCACGTTGAGCGCCTCGTTCTTTTTCTGGTCCAGCTCTTTGATGGTCTCTAGGATCTTTGCTTTATCGTTCTCAACGATCCTCTTCTTTTTTCTCAGATCGTTATACTGTTAAACAGACACGTTTATGAATATTTCAGATCTGAAAAGTAACAGCGATGTACATCTGATCAGCCACGCCGAGGTGAAAGTTCATACCCGTTCCTCAGCCTCACTGAGCATGTTCATGGCTCTGCGATTGATGTTTCTCTCCAGCTTGTCTTTGGTCTCCTCCAGTCTCTTTAGTCTCTGACCGGCTTCTTTAGGGTTGTTCTCCTTGAAGTCGTACGCGGTGTTGGGTTGGCCGAAGAGATTGCGCTCGGATGAGATCCAATCGTTCTCGGCCAGCATGCGCGTCACCTACGTGACACACATCATATGTACACCCTCACTAAGGCATGAATAAATCAACATGAGCTTCAGAATTTTCCCCACTGTGGGACGAATAAAGGTATATCTTATTATATACACCAGGGGTTTCCCCTAAAAATCAGGAAAGACCGTGGCACTCTACCAAGGTATATCGATTCCTTTTAAAACAATTATGCTAATAATGCTGGATGTAAAGAAGCAGACAGACTGCAGGTCTATTGATCAGCTTGTGTAAGTATTTTGTAAGAACAACTCCGAATATGATCTTAATATTTACACAAAATACAGAATTTCTGCAGGTTTCACAAAGTCAAATGCAAAAAATCTTGACCATTAAGAATAAAATTTAAGTCCTATATCACAAATTTATTTTTTTCAAGCCAAGGATCACTTAACTTGCACTTCCACATAGCTATAAATTAAATCCGCTTTACGTCTGTGGTACAAGCCGAGAGGGATTTGGGTTAGGGTTAGAGATTTGTACCAATAACAAAGCTGATTGGCTGTTGCATGTTGGTCTCATTTGTAGTTTTTGTCGTTATTTGTAGCAAAATTATATTTGGACTATTGAAAAAAAGACCACCATGGAAACGACAGCAGCAAAACAAAAACAATCTAAAGTGCTGCGTGAGCATTTTAATGAGCATTAAAGGTTATGTTACATGGACATAAAATTATAACCTGTTTAAAAAAATTTAATACCTCGAACAGGGAATTCAAGAGTTTTTAAGGCATACAATTTACATTTTAGACTTTAAGACCCTGCAGAAACCCTGAAAATATCTACAGATTATAGTCAATATTTAAAGTGGATGTGGACGACATCCTGCTGTATCAACTGAAACAACCTGCTTTAATGATGATGAATCAGGAGAAAGAGACAGTGTGTGTGTGTGCGTGTGTAGGAGTAATCAGAAAGTGGTAATTAGTGATGAGACACCGCACACACCTGCCCCGGTCATACACTCACCCTAGCGGCAGCATCTGCACTGTCCTTCTTATGCTTGCTGATGTTGTGTTCCAGCTCTTTGATTTTGAGCTGAGCGTCGTTGTTGTGTTCTCGTAACCGGTTGGCTTCTTCACTCTTCCCCTTGATATCTCGCTCTTGGGCCAGGATCACCTCTTTCTGCTGAGTCAGCTGCTCCTGCGCTTTTCGCACCGCATCCTACACACGCATATTTCTTACTTCAGCGTGCAGTCAATCACGTTTCCTCATGTCTTTTTTTCCTCCTGTATTATTCTCATTCTAAGCATGTAATGCTCTTGTATCACTTCACACTTGTATAATTTTTTTTAGAAAGAACATCCTTCTCTATAATAGCATGTTTTTCCTAAATAAATGATCTGCATATTTGTACCTTATTGGCTGCAACCTCAGTGGTCATTGCACTGATTTGTTCCTGTAAGGCTTTCATCGCCTCGTCCACAGCCTGAATCTGCTGTTCATAACCAGCCTGCTCCCGCTTCAGCTCCTCAAGCTCCAAAGCCACAGCATCAGCTTCCTACACACACACACACACACACACACACACACACACACACACACACACACACACACACACACACACACACACACACACACACACACACACACACACAGCAAAGACAGACATTAACAAACAAACATATACACATATATATGCATACATATAAAATTTATATAATATAATATATTAGGGCTGTCAAAATTAACATGATTTCAATTTAATAAAAAAAAAAAATATATATAAAACAGGTGAAATGAAAACCTTCATCACAACACATTTATTCACAACGTCCTTTCTTTACTTAGATATACAAAAATAAACTCCTGCGAAAATTAATTTTACAGATGCGCCAAGTCTCAAATCAAGCACCAAAATCCGGCAATTAAAACCGTCCGTGTGGAAACAGCAAAAGTTCCATTTGGTGCACTGATGATTTATGTAATTTAAAACACCATAATTACTTTAAAACATTCACAAGAATATTTTGTCTTCATGCGCTATGTTGAATATGGTTTCATTAAAAATAAACACATTTTCATAAAGCATCCATATTTGTCCATGCCCATGTTGATTAGAGTCTCTCTCTCTCTCACACACACACACACACACACACACAGAATGTGTGGCCAACAATAATATAAAGTGCATTTACAGGAACCCCCCGAAAAAGACAAGGTGGTACAACAATGTAACTGCTAGAACCACAATGATTTTGGTTTAGGACTAATGGTACCTGTTGTCTCTCTTTTAGTCTCTTGTTAAATGCATCTGCTTTGCTTTTTGCCTGGTTGAGTTTCTGCTGCGCTGCTTTCAGCTCTTTCTCCCGCTCTGCCTCGGCATTCTTCATCTTGTTCTCCAAGACTTTGTACTTTTCGTCTGCTTTCTTCTGCACCTCCTTCGTCTTCTTCAGTGTCTCCTCGCTTTCCTCTAAACTCAGGAAAATGAAACTTGACTCAAATTGAATTAAAACAAAAAGAAAAATCGATAGCAAACTAGATCTCGAATCATTTGGCATGTCATGACGGGTACATTACAATGCACTGCATTATTAATCTACATTATAGCATTAAAGTGATGAATATGATCAGAAGATCTGATTGATCAACATGCAGCTTCCACAGACTTGACAGATTCTGTTCGTGTGTATATACATGTATACATACCAATGGTCTTGCGGAGGTTCTCAAGCTCCTCCTGTTGTTTGTGGAAGGAGCTTTGTTGGAGTTTGGTTTCCAGGATCTGAGCTTCTTCAGTTTTCAGGTCCAGCTGCTGCTTCAGATGACGATACCTTTCACAGAAAATTTAAACGGCTCATTCTCTCAGATAGACAGACAGACAGACGACTGTGTCTAGGCTTTCCACAAAGACGAAACACAAATCTGTTAGCTAGTCATATGAGGTACCTCAGGAGACCTAAATGATGGTGGTGGCTTACAGGGTAATAAACAAATAATTCATGATAGCTGCTTGTCTATACTTTCTACCGTTTTGAAGGGATTTAAAATGCTTACTTTTCAGCGGTTCCCTTGAGGCTGCCGAGTTCCTTCTCCACCGTAGAGAGCTCTGCCTCTTTGGCCCTTAATTTGTCTTGTACTTCCTTCACCTCAGCCAGCTTAGAGAGCACCGAGGCTGTCTGAGCTCGAGCGCCTAAACACAAAGTACACGTTAGTTATCTAGAAAAGAACCTTTCAGTGAGCACCTACAGCACATTCGCTCCATCGCTCACCTCCAGTCAGCGTTCCCTGTGGATCGAACACGTCTCCACCGAGGGTGACGGTTTTGGTGCTGACACCTTTATCGAAAGCAACTTTCTTGGCGTTGTCCAGAGTATCGCACACCAGCGTGGTTCCGAAAACGTACTCCATGGCTTTACGCAACTCAGACGGGTAACCGACCAGAGACAGAGCCGTGTGAACGTTATCCTCTCCCACCTTACACAGTTAGACAAAAATATTAACTCTGCTGGCAAAAGTACAGAAATATTTAACCCAATGAAAATGGTTGTTATATTTAAAATGTTTATTACAATGTTTTTGGCTGTGCGAACTACTCCATCATCGAGGGTTCGTGCAGAGATTTTGTTCAAGGGGATGATGGTGTATCTGCGTTTCAATTCACCCTTTTCCAGAAGTTTCTTTCCGGTTACCTGAAAAATCATTTTAAACACTTTTGAGCAACCAAAAAAAAAAGAAAAAAAAAAAGAGTAAAGCAAGTACATAAACTATAAGCTGGCAGTTCATAGAGTCCAGCTCTGTCTGGGTAAAAAGAATTTCAAAACAGTCCGCTTTCAAACTCACCTCGGTATCTACCACTACGTTATAGAGCCGACCCCCTGCCACCACTTCCAGAGCTGTAGCGTTACACACGTCAGTCACCGTGAAGAGGTTCGCCACCAGACCCTTGACTTTACTGGGGTCCCAGTTCTTCTCAGGATTCCTGCAAAATCACAACACATGAATTCAAATCCAAACGGAGACAATCAAACTATCATCAGATTAGGAGATAAGATGCCTTCCAGTAAAGAACGGGTGATACAACATCGGTATTGTGGAACACCGTGTCAAAACACACTTTTCTGTAATACTGTGCTTGTATTCAGGAGGCCAAGCATCAAAGTCTCATTAGGCAATTTTGAAAATACCACCTGTGGATTTTACTTTATTTATTTATTTATTTAAACTCATCTCAAAAATGTATGCTAATCTAATTTATGCTAATTTATGCTATCCCATTCATGTGACACATGACTGCTCTGTGCATTTATGAAATTATTTAAAAAAAAGCAATATCGTGACTCATGATCTGTACGGATTAACTGTGATCCGTTGCACCCCTAATATCTATATATCATAAAACATCACACATTATACAAATCTATTTAAAGACCATGTTATGATATAGTTTAGGGGTGGAAGATATGACAATGTCATCGTTTGCGTTCCATTCACAAGTACTTACGAGTATTCAAAGCGCAGGTTAGGAAACCGTCCCATGAAGGACTCGTATTTCTCCCGTAGGTTGTTAAATTCACGAGATAGCTGCCTTTTCTGTTCGATCAAATGCTCCTCTCGACCATCTGAGAAACAAGCAAGTGTTAGTATCAAACAAACACTGAGCGATTGACAAAAGGACAACAGCAAGTTAATCGAAACCTTCATAGTTGAGTTTCTCGAGTTCGGCCTGCAGTTTGTCTCTGCCTTTCTGCACAGCTTCAAAAGCATCCTGGTCTTTTTTATATCCGCTGTCCATCTTCTTCACCTGGGCCTGCTTGCTTTTCAGCTCTTGCTGAGCATGCTTAAGCTTCATTTGAGCCTGAAAAAGACACAAAAAGCATTTTTATTATTATTAAGAACAACTTTTGTACACAAGTTCAATCTGTGGTTTGGTGAAAATGTTACCTGCTTGGCCTCCGTCTCTGCTTTGCTCATGTCGTTCTTGCAGGTCATCATTTGACCCGCCAGCGTTGCCGCCTCACCGTCCTCATTGGCCGAGAGGCCGGCAGACACGGCCTTGAAGTGCTGCTGGGCCGCCTCCAGTTCCTCTGCGTCCTTCTGCCCCTCCTCCTGCACGGCCCTCAGCCGCTCCGCCGCCTTTGCCACCTCGCCTTCTTTCGCTGACAACACCTTCTTGTCCTTGTAAAAGAAAGCAATGTTGGGTTTAAAACCTGTACAGCAGAACCCCGGTGCTAAGATTATGCAATATATAATGGATAAAAATTGCATTACAAACTGTGACTCTCATACTGAACCATATTTTGCTGCAAAAATAGTGAGCTAGTGAGGGCCAAGGGCCTTCCACATTGGTGAAAATCAAGAAAATGTCCATACAGATACATTACCTCTTCCATGTTTTTGATGAGTTCTTTCCTTTTCTTAATCTCATCCTTAAAATTTTGCTTCTTTAGATCAAGAGCACTCTGAGCTTTTGTGTCCACTCGCTGGGCCTCAGCCACAGTATCCTCCAGAGTTTTGAGAACACCTGCCACTTCCTACACACACACACACACACACACACACACACACACACACACACACACACACACACACACACACACACACACACACACACACACACACACACACTGATATCACAGTGCTGCACATTTTCAAATATAATTGTTTTCTAATACAATAATTTTCAATTAAAACACGTTCTCCGTTTTAGAGTTACAATCTACACCTGCCATTGTACACATGTGAGAGACTTCATGTATTCCACAAAGAAAGACGGTGATTACGTTTATAACGTTATGCATATGGAATCCGTCCGCTGCTACTTTACCTTGTCCCTGCTCTTCTCCAGCACTTTAATCTCTTCGCTGAGCTCACGGATGCGGTCGGCGTTCTTCTGCATGCTGCTCTGGAGCTCGCTGATGGAACTCTGCATCAGCTGCAGGTCCTCAGCCGACTTTAATTTGGTCTCTTCAGCACACACGAACTGCCACGCAACGTACAGCCGGCTCAGGTGCTCGATCTCGCGCATCAGCTTCTGGTACTCCAAATAGGAAGCGCGCTCCTGCAGAGTGTTTTTTTACGGAGGGGAGGGAATGATGATGAACTCGCTGTTTGGGAGAATTAAATCAAATTACTAAGCCTAATAAAAAAGTAACCTCTTTCAGTTTCTCCATAGCAGGGGTGATCTCCTCATCCAGGATCTACAGGGGTCAAAACACAATGAAGTGTAACTCATGACACACGCGTAAAAAGACAATAAAGAAAAGAAGGAGAAAAAAAAAATGCACACCGTCTGAATCTCTTTCAGTTTTGCGTCTTTTTTTTCAATGGTTTTCTGAGCGCTGATCTTCTTGCACTCATACATCCTGGTACCAGCAGCCTCTTCAATCATGGCCAGAATCTAGACCATATGAAAGATTTTACTCTACCATATATTTCGATTTTTCAAATAAAGAAGTATTTACATACAAATATTAAAAAACAAAAAAAACAAGGCATTTAAGCAGTTAAAAAAAACAGAATTCACCACCTCACCTCTGGGGGTTTCATATTCAAGACCTTAGTGATTCTCCCCTATTAAAAATAAATAAATAAATAAAAATACATTAAAACCAATTCACACCCTTCAGTTTGCAAGATAATGTGAAAAATAAAAATGAGCATATTACCTGCATTATGAGGAAATGTGGATTGTTGACATTCAACCCGACGGAGCAGAACAGATCCTGGACACGCATGTTGTTTGCGTTCACACCGTTGATGAGATACTTATTCCGCCCACCGATCACAACCTGTAATAAAAAGCACAGGAGGTTTATTGACTACAGTTTAGAGCATCAGCAGCAGTTAAAGCTGTAAAGTTGGAGTGTTCAGTGGCTGAACAAGTCTTTTATAGTTTTTGAGACATATGTTTCTTTTATTTATATGCAACAAACTGAACAGCTCTGGGATGAACTGGATAACGAGGTCAGAAGGAAATCTCCAACTACTGAAGACGACATTAAGCAAGTTGTATAAGAGGCATAGCAAAGTATTTCAGCTAAATGTTTTGAGAAACAAACTGCCCCGGATTCCAAGAGTGTATAAAGTTGTTATTCATGCTAAGGATTTTTTTCTTTTTTATAGAAATAGAGCTTAACATCTGTACATTTCAAAATTCGGTCAAATAAATGTTTAGATTGTTACATAACCAGGTGTTTATACTTGTATTTATTTTTACAGGCATGTGTGCATCACAGCTTTAAACAGGTTTTTCTGTACATTAGAAACTCACCTGTCTAGTGATAGTGATCTCGTCGTGGGTCTCGAACCCCAGTGGGCTCTGTTTTTTGTTCGAGTTGTCGAAAGTGATGGACACTGTGGCTTTAGTGATTCCAGCAAGGCCATTTTTGTAGACTAAATCTTGGAGATTTGATGCTCTGACCTGAAGATAAACAGAAAGCACAAAAACAGCACCAGGTCACAAATCTTTGAATGGGAACACTACACTCAGGATCACTGACTTGCATCTTAATAAAAACATTTTGTCCATGAACGTGTAATAATTATTGCCAATATTCTGCTTCAATTACATCACGTTTTGCTGTAAGACCAGCAGAAATAAACATAGTAGCAAATCCATGTTGTGTTAACCAATCAGACTGGCTTGTCATTTTCACACCCTTTGGCATCTATAGAAAACTGCACAATCTCAAATATATCAGTGTGGATTTAATAGCTGTTTATTTCATTCCACAATGACTGACAGACGAATGACTGATTTGGTCACATATTTACAAGACAAGCTGGACAGCATGAGGAAAGTCTCAAAACAGCTAAATAAATAAATAATGAGATGTTAAGCTTATTCATAAAGCATTTCTACAATTGCATTTTCTTTCCTGTTGACTTTGAACATAAACCCACAATTTGCCTAGAAAAAAAAAAGAGGATTATGAGGATAATATTGAATCTTCTGCTGGAGATGATGTATGTGGAGGTGCAGTTGTGGCTCCAGTGAAAGGAGACGTGTTGAATTGTGTGCATTGGGTTTCTTGCTTTAGTAAAAGTACAGCATTTATTCTTACTGTATGAGATTCCTGTTCTGTTATACTGCATTTCTCTATAATATTGGTAGTTTCTATAACCGTGGTGTCACAATGAGGGTATTAAAAGGTGGATTGATCACCACTGAAGACCTCGGTGTGAAATATACCTATCTATAGATCGATAATAGACAGATAAGACTCAAAGTTTAGGTGTTATAAATGGTTTATAAAGGAAAAATAAGAGATCTGGCGCTTTTCTTTCACTGTCCGTCGGAGGAAGAAGGTTGCTAAGGTGTTAGCTAGCTGACAGAGCAGAGCAGATGATGCCGTGTTAGCAGAGGAGCAGGTTAGATGTTCTCCTCACCTGTGATAAGTTAGTAATACCGAGCAGGAAGCAGATCGAGTCGAGGATGTTGGACTTGCCGCTGCCGTTGAGGCCGGTGATGGCGTTAAACAGCGGGTCAAAGCCGTTAATCTCCGTCCTCTCCGCGTAGGACTTAAAGCCCTCCAAAATGATAGACTTTATATACATTTCGAGTCCTGGCCAAACAAAAAAGTTGTTGTGTATCCCAAAGTAAAGGAGAAACAAGCCGGAAAATCCAACAGGAGAGAATAATAATAGACCTGAATTCTCTTCCTCTTCCTCCTCATGTGAACGCGGCTCAATCAAAACTCAAAAATCGGCGCCAAACAACTCACCACTTCCGTTAACTCTTCTTCAGTGGTGATTCGGCGAGTCGCGGTGTAAACGTTTATACTGCTACCTAGTGTACATTATGCGCAAAAGCACCAAATCGCCCATCCTCACTGTCATTCAAATCAAGAACATTGAGAATGGATTCGGACTGTAATTAATATAAAAAAAAGCCTCAGGACCTCAATTTGCTTTAACAGTTCTGAATTTCATTGTCTAACACTAAACAGTAAACTTCAACAATGATAGAACTTTAATGAATGGACAATCAGTGCCACCCAGATGACGATGTTCCCTTTTTAGTTTAAAACCTCTCAAAGTCTCATCCTTATGATGTCTCAGGAAGTTTTTTATATATTACCTTTCTCTACAAAGCTGCGGGGCAATGTCTATAGTTAAAAGCACTATACAAATAAAACTTAATTGAATTATTCAGTTTCAAATCATGATGTAATCATATCGGCCTGCATTTAAAATGAGTCTACACACTCCACTAACTCCCTCTTTTTCTCCTCTTCCTCATCCTCATACGTTTGCCTTTTTCAATAATTATAACCAAAAAATGGGTCTATTTGCGACTGGGTGTCCAGATATTAATCATGAAATGTCAAATTTGTCATCAGAATGTCCATAAAGTATTTTTTTGCTATTTAAACTGTTGGATTGCTCTAGAAAGAAAAAACAACAATACAAATAACAGAAGAAAATGCAGCAGTATTCAAAAACATTTTATTAATTTATATATCTCAGAATTACAACAATACACAGCACAAATACCACTATTTTTTGTTCCAGGACCCAAAGACCTTTGAAGGCAAGGTCAAGGACCAAACTTTCAGGCTTAGATCAAATTATACTTTGTATAACCATAACAAAATCTACTGGATATATGGAAGGATGTGGGGAATTGACAAAAGACAGTGTGCAATCTTTTGAGTGCAAACCTTTGAATCTTCCTGTGTTGCTCCTGTTCCTTCCTATCCCAAATAATGCACATTAACCTAATTTGAATATTGTTACATATTGAATATTGTGTGTGTGTGTGTGTGTGTGTGTGTGTGTGTGTGTGTGTGTGGTGTGTGTGTCTATATTTTATATATATATATATACAGTATATAAATGTGCCTTAAATTAATACCTTTCAAGTTGTTGTTTCAAAGGTCATAGATGTTTTTAAAGAACTTATTTATGTCTATTAGACACGTGAAAAAAGAACATAGAAATACCAAGTTCCCATTACTTCTCTTTCTTTGCACTGAGCAATTTACTTACACTAGTATGTTTACATTTTTAGATGACAGGGCAGTAAAAATATTCTTGTAAATGTTTTAAAGTAATTATGGTGTTTTAAATTACATAAATCATCAGGACACCAAACAAAACTTTTGCTGTTTCCACACGGACGGTTTTAATTGCCGGATGTGTGCATTATAGCAAATTTTGGTGCTTGATATGAGACTTGGCATATCAGTAAAACAAATGTTTAGTGATTAAAAATAATTGTGGAGAAATTTGTGTTACGTTGAAGGTTTTAATGTCTCCTCTTTTATATTTATTAATATATATATATTTGTAATAAAAATGGTCAAACAGAAATGTGTGCTGCATTAGTTGCGTATTAATTAAATGAGTTCCCTTACAATAAATTTGCGTTAACGCATTTTGACATATTCGACATATATATAAATATAAATTACTAAGTACACTTTTATATTAATGAACTCTTTCTGATTTTATAAGTTGACTGACGGATGGTATTTTTAAGACAAAGCTAAGTACTGAGTATTGATATCTTTTCTAGCATGCACCTTTAAAAAGCAGATCAGTACTATTTTTAAACATCAGTGTTAAGGCTTTCAGTTTAAGAAATGAATGATAACAGCATTAATGATTCACTTCATTCAGATCAACATTATATATAAATAATTTCATGGTGTCCTGGGAAAACCCATAGGAATTCTCATTAGCTGGACTCAACAGCCAAACAACAAAGATGACTTGCATTTTTTTTTTTGCTATTTATAACATGCTCTGTCACATTGCATTTATATACAGTTCAGAATGTTATCTGAACCCAGGAGATGCATGAGAATATCATGGTAAATACAGTATATGGACAAAAGCTTGTTGATACCTAAGCATAAGACTTGTATGTGCTTTTTGAACATCTTATTCCACATTTAGTCCACATTTGCTGTTATAATAACATCCGCTATTCTGGGAAGATTTTACACTCGATTTTGAAGTGTGCTTGTGAAGAAAAGTCAGGTACTGATGTAGATAAGGTGAGGAGGCCTCACTGGAACACTGACAACTGGTCAGTGTTCCAGTTCATCCCAAAAATGTTCAATAAGGTTGAATTTAGAGCTCTATAGCTGGCCACTCAAGATCTTCCACTCCAACACACGTAAAGAGCTGTCTTTATGCACAGGAAAACTGTCAAAATGGAACAGGTTTGGTTCTCCTAGTTTAACTGAAGGGAAAATATAATGCTAATGCATCCAAAGACATTCTATACAATTGTATGCCTCTAGGTTTGTGGTATCAGCTCAGGAAAGAATCACATATGGCTGAAAAATCACATGTCCCAATACTTTTGTCCAAATAGTGTATACTGTAATTGAAGGCAAGGCTAAGGATAGACAAACATTTCATGGGCATTTATAATGTTTCATAATAAATTAATTACCAGTTTAAGTATATGTAAGGTAAATCAATCAAATGCAGGAGCTTTTAGACTAGCAGTGTGGTGGTGTGTCTGTGGAATTGGAATTCACTACACAATGCTAGAACGTGACCCGAGATTGATATATGTGCAAAAGAGTACATTGTAGAACAATTCATAGGAGCCTGTAATTTTTCTAAACTTTCACATAGTACAAGGTCATCATTAAGCCTAAGAAGGGTTTCCTTAGCTTTCTACCAAACTTTGCATTATGATGATGATGATGGATTTGTTCATGTTCTCTGTAAAAGAGTCAGGAGCAGGAGTCCAATGTCTCAAACCCCTTCCTAAGGCACAGGACACAAAGAGAGACACACCAGGTTGAAAGCATAGAAGCAGATCCGCATTAGGACCATGCAGTCACCTCTGCTCGAGTATATGGACGTCGGCTTGATGTACGTCCAGTCAAAGTTCCGAACGTGTAGTCCAGTGTGCTGACGGGAGTCGCTAAGTGCAACAAGACTGCGAGCCAGGCAGTACTTTGCAGCACAGTTCACTGCTTTTACAGAACGCACCGTGTCGAAGTGCATCAGGAAACAAGGGTCGTCCTATAAGAAAAAAAGAAAACAAAAAATGGCGCAGATTGAAAGTCAAACCCATTAGCAGTGTATTAGGTTTTATTACATCATACACTGCAAATAGATTCTACTTGCATCATTTTGAATTAAAAAAAAAACCACATTGAACAACTTTTAACACCTAACCTACAATTTATTTAGTAACATGTTGGTCTATTTATATTTCTTACATCATCCAAATGCCGTTTGACCACCAGCTAAAAGTGAAAGCAGTGGGATTTAATCCACGCTTCATCTCTAATACGATCGATGCAGCGGCACTTTAGCCTGTCAAATTCGCTGACCTTCTTCCACCTGCTTAAACAGAACTTTAAGCACCACTACACTAATCGTCTTATAGATAAACAGTCACAACTGTAACTCAACACATTGTTATCATATAACTGTGCTGCACACGCTGTTGATATGACAACAAACCTTAAACTAAACATTACTGAGAAGCTCTTGGTTTTAGGAGCTGACAGTGAAGCCTGCAGGTTATCACATGGGTGTGAGATCTGTCAAAGCAGTTTATATGCAGATCTTACCTTAAGGTCTGCATATAAACTAAAGCAATCCTTAGACAGAGCTTTTCATTCTTCCTTGGTATTTTTTTTATCTGACTAAATTTACAACCATGGAATATCAAATATATAAATATATATAATATATAAAATAAATCATCCTGTGATTAAGAGTCAAGAATGTCAAAAATCAAAAAAGAAAAGTCGAAATTCAATGGTCAAAGTCAAATTTGTGTTTGAGAAATTTAAATGGCGTTTTAGTCGTGTTTTAGTTGTTTGTGTGTTTTTTTGTGAGTAGTCTCAGCAGTGTTTGAGTTGTTTGAGCGATGTTTAATTTTTTGATGCAATGTTTGAGTTGCTGCCCGGTGTTTGAGTTATTAGAGCAGTGTTTGACTTTTTGGAGCAGTGCTTGAGTTGTTGGAGCGGCGTAGGAGTTGTTTGAACAGCATTTGAGTTGTTGGAGTAGTGTTTGAGTTGTTAGAGCGGTGTTTGATTTTTTTTGAGTGGTGTTTGAGTTGTTGGAGCAGTGTTTGAGTGGTTGAAGTGATGTTTCAGTGGTTTTAGCAGAGTTTGGGTTGTTGGAGCAGTGTTTGAGTTTTTGGAGTGGTGTTTAAGTGGTTGTAGCTGTGTTTTAATTGCTGAAGCTGTGTTTCAGTCGTTTGAATGCCCCCGATACATCTAGCATACACCACTAAGGTATTCACCAATGCTTATGGCTGGAACATAAAAGCATCGGATTAAAGATGCCCGGTTTTCTTACCGTGTCAGGATCCCTCCCATCCAGAATGGTCAGTTCTTCAAGAGTCCACACCTCCGTTCTTATGTACTGATCTTCCAGTCCAAGACGCCGTGATTTCTTACTTTTGACAGGACGAAATTTCTCACATCGCACCACTGAGATCAGAACTTGTTTGCTCTTAGATTCTACAAACAGAAACATGCTAAATTTTATCCAGATCTTTTTTTTCTTCATGTATTCAATTAAAATTATAAATAGGCTGGTAAGCAGGGCTGGGAAGAATCTCAATAAACACATTAGAAGAAAATCAAAAGGTACAGGTTCATATTTTATTGATTATTAATTATATGATAAGATTAGCGAAATCATGAAGCCTTAAAGCTGAACCCTTTTATGTAGAATCCTACAAATGAACCTTTTTACAAACAAAATAAATTTGTATTAAAAAATTATCAAAAGAGACGTTTATAAATGTTTAGAAAAATAAAATAAAATACCAGCATATTCTGCATTTTATATCAAAAATGTATATTAAGCATTTTTTTAGCATGTATAAAAGGCTACAGATATTTGTGTCAAAGAAGAGAGACACTGAAATAACTTATAATTTCATTACAATTCTAAAAAAAAAATTTCACCCAAATACAAATGTAACCATTTGAAGACAAATTCATAAGCCATATAAATTAAAGCCATTCAAAGTTATAAGACATAAGCCAGGTGTCTTACCGGACACACAGAGGAAATGCCGTCCACTTTGTTCCTCCTCAATCTCAATAAACACCACCAGTTTCTGTTTTTCTGGTCTGAACAAGACACGCTGCATCTCTTCTTTTAACAGTGAAGACATCTCCGAGATAAAGAGGAAAATAAGCAGCTTTTTTATTGAATATTTAATAATTGAATAAATTGGAAAAATCCAAATAAGGCTTGCTTTAGGTTTGCATAGGATAACTGTGTGTCGTTATTGTCCTGCCTCTTGTGCCTTTTTCTCTTTCTCTCTCTCTCTCTCTCTCTCTCTCTCTCTCTCTCTCTCTCTCTCTCTCCCCACGTCTCCCCTTTGCCTGAGCTTCATAAGTTCTCAAGTAGCATCTTCCCCCTTAACTCTCCATTATAAAAGCAGCGATTAAAGACCAGTTGCTCTGAGACCACTCAGAATATTTTTTGCGGCGCTATCAACCATAAAGGCCCAATTTGTAGTCGATTTAGGAATGCATAATTTATGTCTATGAAATTCGTTCACACAAGTGCACACACCCACTCTTCCACTTCTTAAAAGTGTATACACACAAAAGCCAGAGGCATTTATTATTGTTGGGAAAAGATAATCAATAGCTTCCTGTGTGAAGATGTCAGATGCCACTGAACAGATGCCAAATAACCGAGTTTCAGCTGGAAACGGCGCTGGATTAGATTGGTCCTATTTTGTGTAAGGAAAGACCCAGGGTAAAGTGCCACAGGAGATCCTCAGAGATTTGACCAAAGTGGTTTCACTTTATTTAAAATGGAAGAAAAGCACTCACACACACACACACACACACACACACACACACACACACACACACACACACACACACACACACACACACACACACACATTATATATCAACAAACAAGTAACCTCATAAGAAACAATGTTTGAATGATGCATTATCTGAACAAAATTATTGGGACACCTGACTTTTCCAGTCATACGTGTGTCCTCCACAACTAAGTTGGGGCAGACAATTGTTATGAATGTTTTTGGATGCAGTAGCATTACATTTTTCCTTCACTTTAACTAGGAGACCTAAACATGTTCCAGCATGGCAATGCCCTTGCACACAAAGCCAGCTCAATTGAGATACGCTTACATGAGTTGGATTGAACAAGGTTGGACCTGAAAATTACTGAACACTTTTGGGATGAATTGAAACACTAACTGCCCCTCAGGCCTTCTCACCTACATCACGGGTCCATAAAGTGTATGTTTGTAAATCTAACCCTTTGAAAGCAAATGCGAATAGGTGACATTAGTGATATACTTACTGAAATAATGCTCTTCATGCATCAATAAAGGACTAATAAATTGTTCTAATTTATTCATTTGTTTGTATGTTTTTCATTATTATTCCAGTTATTTATTTCCAAATGCATAAAAAAACATGTCAGGATGACAGTTCCTCAATCCGGGCGATATCACACTAGTGCCTAGTTTTTTGTTCGTTTGTTTGTTAGTTTGCAATTTTTATTGATGTTTTTTGATAAATTGCCTTGCTTAATTTCCCAAAATATGAACACACTAGCCTCATTTAAATCATTGCATCCATGTCCAGGCAGTTACTAAATATGAACAACATTGCATTTTTCCAGCAAGTGTCATATTCTCTATGGGGTTCAGGTCTGGTGAGTTTAATGGCCACTCAAGCACAACAAAACCATGGTCATTTAACCAACTTTTGGTGAAAATGAAATCAGCATCTCTATAAATCTGGTCAACAGAGGGAGGCATGAAGCGCTCAAAAAAACTTGCTGGTAGACAGCTGTGCTGACCTTGGACTTAATAGAACACAGTGGACCAACACTAGCAGATGACACGACTCCCCAAACCACCACTGACTGTGACAAGCAACTTGAATTCTGCGCCTCTCCTCTTTTCTTCCAGACTCTGGAACATTGATTTCCAAATGAAATGAAACATTTTCTCTCCTTTTATCTGAAAAGACGGCTTTGGCCCACTGAGCAACAGTCCAGTGCTTTTTGTCCTTTGCCCAGGTGAGACACCTCTGTTGTTGTCTCTGGTTCAGGAGTGGCTTAACACAAGGAAAGCGTCAGTTGTAGCCAATAGATACGTCTGTGCATGGAGGCTCTTGAAGCACTGACTCCAGCTGCAGTCCACTCTGTGACTTCCCCCCGAATTCTTGAATGGGCTTCGTTTAACCTTTTTCTACCACATTTTTTCCTTCCATTTTACTTTCCATGGATGTGCTTGGATACAGTACTCTGTGAACAGCAGCTTCTTTAGTGATGAACGTTTGTGTCTTACCCTCCATGTCCAGGGTGTCAATGAACGTCTTCTGGACAACTGTCAAGTCAGCAGTCTTCCCCCATGATTGTGTAGCCTGAACCAGACTGAAACACCATTTAAAGGCTCAAGAAACCTTTGCAGGTGTTTGGATTTAATATATATATATACATAAATCTATCTAACATAAATACATAAATCTATATATACATAAATCTATCTATCTATCTATCTATCTATCTATCTATCTATCTATCTATCTATCTATCTATCTATCATACAGATAGATAGATAGATAGATAGATAGATAGATAGATAGATAGATAGATAGATAGATAGATAGATAGATAGATAGATTTATGTATATAAAATATTACTAAATATATTTATGTGATATATCCTAAATTGATTCTTAGGGAAAAAATGTTTAAAGATATGGAAGATTTGAACACATTATATTGTAATATTGTAATATATTACAGACATGGCCTTTATAAAAAAAAGTATTACTAAGATAATGCAAATGAGAAGCACAGCAGATATACCACCGCCTAAAGCGTGACTAATTTTGCAGCTCTGTCACTTTGTGAGAGCCTATCAAGATGCTGATTAGACAGCATGATTATTGCACAGGTGTGCTTTAGGCTAGTCTGCTCACACAGATTCAGACAGATTTGTGAACAATATTTGAGAAAAATAGGCCTTTTGTCTACATAGAAAAGTCTTAGATCTTTAAATTCAGCACATGAAAAATGGGGGATATTTAGCACATGAAAAATGGGGGATATATATACACCTTGACTGGAGTCCGCCTGTGAAAAAGTTTATTGATTGGACATGATTTAGAAACACATACACTTCTCTATAAAAGTCCTCACAGCTGATAATTCATATCAGAACAAAAACCAAGCCATGAGGTCAAAGGAACTGCGTACAAAGATCAGAGACAGGATTGTTGTAAGGCACAGATCTGGTGCTGGAAAAGGTCTGAATACTTATGTACATGTGATATTCCAGGGTTTGAAAGCTTCAAATAAATAATATTTTTAATTTGAAATGGTCCAGTGTCCAAAATTCTACTCATTTACTCAACTCCCATTTTCTTAATTTTCTACATTATCCACTTGTCCACATGAAGTCTCGCTGTTTTCTTCACTTTGTGTAAATTCACAGTTTCACTGCTCCCTATAATTTGGGATTTTCTTTGTGTTTCTGATTTTAATGCCCCTTATTCGGTGCTTGACCCCTACCTGCTTAACAAATCTCAAATGATATTGGGATTTAATATAATCCACATTACTCTGTAAAGTCTGGTCAAGGTGGAAAGCCAGACAATCATAGAAATTCATGGAGAGTTTTTTTTTCCTTTTGTTTTGCTTTCTCTCAGGTAATCTGGGGTCTTTTGTCAAGGTGCATTTTTAAAAGGTTTGACAAAAAGCCCAACCGATGTGTCGTTATTACGATTGTATATTACGTATGTGTATTACGATTGTCAGCAAAGTAGCAGGCCATTTGCACAGAAACACCACACCACATCCTCTATGCTTTTAACATGGAAGTGTTTTTTCTCTGCCTGGGTTAGTCCTAAAAGTCTGTCACCACTTGATTCTCTCTGTCTCATTTCTGCCCACAAAGACATAGCTGTTAAATGTCTTTGACTGTCCACATGCTTCTGAAAGCCTCCTATGGTCCATTTTGAGTTTTCTTACAGAAAGGTTTATTACATGTGAAATGCACAACATAAATAAAAATCTCTACACAGAACTTCTTGGTTATTTGCATGTAAGTTTCATGTGAATTGTGAGAATCGAACTTTTGTGACGAAATCAAATAGTAATATCAGTCACTTGCTTTGTGCTTTGAGTGGCAGAGTGAAATTTCCAGGAATCAATGGCCACCCCAATTCACATCAGATTCATTAAGAGAGAAAGACATCATGCAAATGTATGTATATAGAAATGCTTACAGTCTTGTACATGCATATACTGTGTGTAAAAACCTTTTTTTTTAAATATAGGTATATTTATCTGCTATATGCTTTACAGAGCCTATTCCAGGGAATGTGGGGAACAAGGCACACACCCATTTGCACAATTTGGAAATGGCAATCAACCAACAATGCATATTTTACCATATATTTACCAAAATTACCATATATTTCTGGTTGATTTATCAGATGGGTGGAGAAGCACAAACACGTGTTCTTGCATTCACAAATCATAAAGCTATAATTGATGTATTTATAATAAATAAGAATGAAACTCTTGGCTGTTCATTCAGAACATGAACCAGTTAATTTATGCAACAGTCAGCAACAGGAGTCCTGTTAGAATACCATTGTGTTGCATTTTTTCTTTCTCACAGTCATGAGAATTACACATAATTACAACTCTACAAGTTGTTAAATTGTTGTTGTTTAAAGAAAAAAATGAAAGGAAAAAAAAATGATTTAGATAAAAAATGTCATGTTTTTGGGCTTTAATTCAGCAGCAATATAGAAATGCATTAAAAACTAGACAAAGCTGTTTTTAATACTTTTTTATTTATTGTATTGCATTTTCTATCTTTCCACCAGACGTAAATATACACCTTCCTTTAATTAGTTTTCGTGTACTGTTTTGTACAAAGTTTTGAAATCCTTAAATTAGTTCTGGCACACACTGATATTGGAATTCACATAATTCCCTGTTTTTACTCATGATCAAGGTCATCATTGCAGAGAGAAAAGCTGAACTGGCTACCAAGACTCCCTAAGTGGAAAAGAACCCTAAAAGGAAACTGTTGCATTTTCAAGAAATGGAAAAGATGCTTACAAAGACCCAGACATTACTGGCACACACCATATTAGTCTTGCTGGCAGATAGCAAAAGCTGAGAGGACTAAACCTAGATGGTAGAAAACTCTTCTGCACAATTAATGTCTGTATTTGCAGCGCAGAGGTTTTTCACATGTCCCATTTACAAGCTTTTTATTCATTTTCATAGTGCCACACAGTAAAAGAATACTACAGGAGCACTCTAAGTTGCCAGAAAGAAACCTGGAAATAACCTTAAACCAAATGTGTATGTACTACAATTAGCAGAAAAAAACCTGTGTGTAAGTGAATTGTCACAAGATCTCAGTATAAAGACACGTTCTTGGAAGGCTCCAGTGTTTTTTGACAACATACTTAAAAAGACAGCATCGTGGACATCAAAAATCTTTGAATAATATGATTTGGGCTTTGGTTATGGACAACCTGTTTAAAAAAAATCAGGGTAAAAAGAAACAGGCAAGGAGGACATTATTTAGAGAAGTAAGCCAGCATCTAAGAGTAGCTCCAAAGCTGTTTGTGAGGTCTGCAGGTTAGGGAGATGTTGTTTGCATGAGAATGATAGACTGAATGCTCCAAAAATCTGGGCTTTATGGAAGAGTGGTGAGCCAAATGACATTGCGTTTGGAGTTTGGAAACATGTAAAACACTCTGCAAACGTGTAAAAGAGGTTTTCGAGTGGGATGAAACCAAAAATGCTTTTGATAATAAACATATTAACCAAGCCAACCTGAAGGTTATAAGAATATAGCAATAAATCTATTGCACAATTTGAAAATAAAGCTTTAGGTGAATTCATCAATACAATTTGATTGGCAGTTGAACATGTTGTTGTTTTACTACTGATCAGGGTTATGGAGGTTTTCCTAATAGTTTTTTTCTTCATAGGGTCTGGACTGAAGAGGTTGTATTTTCAAAAAATTGAAAAAAGCCTCCAAAGACCCAGATTTTACTGTAACATATTGCAACTTAATAATCTTACTTACAAGAAACCTTCTGACAACTGACAAAAGCTGAAATGATTTAAGTCAGAGGATTGACAGAGACATGTAGCACAGAACCTGCACAATTTATTCCTGCACATGCAGCACAGGTATTTTCAGATGGCCATCAATTAGAAGAGCTGATTTAGTTATTGCGTTTTAATGCCCCAATGATAGCAGCAAGTTGTTTCCTTTGACTTGTCATGAGGTGTGATTTGAAGGAGTCACCACAGCGGATCATCCGCCTCCATATCACCCTGTCCGCTACATCTGCCTGTTTTAATCCAACCACCTGCATGTCTGCACATCCATAAACCTCCTCCTTGACCTTCCTCTTTTTTTCCTTCCCTGTGAGACCTCCTGTCTTTTAGCCAATGCTACTGTCTCTAAACCATACAACATAGCAGGTCTTATTACAGTCCTTTCTCACAACTTTTCCTTTCAGTCTTGCAGATACACTTTATCCAAATCACTCCTGCCACTCTTCTAAACCCACCCCTATCCCGCTGCACTGTTTTCTTCTCTTAGTTAACACATTTTCTTTTTTTTGCACAGACAAAATTAAAATTTATTTAAACAATAAAAACCAAAAGATGTTGGCCCGTACGGGGATCGAACCCGCGACCTTGGCGTTATTAGCACCACGCTCTAACCAACTGAGCTAACCGGCCGGTACAAACACGAGAAAAACATCCCCTCTACATGTATCGAGTACCCAGAAAGAGTGTTAAAAGAATTTTAGAATGATCTTAAACAGCACGTTCAAGGAATCGGGCCTTTTTTTTTTTTTTTTTTTAACCTAATGATGACATTTACACGAAATAAATGTTATAATGTCCGCCAAAAACAAACAATACAACACATCTAATGTACTGTTGTAGATGTTCGGAAGCCATGGCTCCATAGTACAGAATGAAACTACCCTAAACCTATTATACTGAGATCTTGTGCATTACCTTTTGCTCACATGCGATGACCTAAGGAGTGTTTTTGTGCCATATATGTAATAATTCATTTCTATTACAGTGTCCTTTAGAAAATGAGGTGGTGAATATTGATAGCGATGCAATTTTTAGTCTGTAAAAACTCTCCACAGTTGTTATTAGGTTTTGCTTTTAATTAGAACGTACCATGTCTGGTGATATGATGGCCCTGATAATCATCTAAAAATAAAAAAGTGAGTGTAAAATTGATTCATGTACAAACTGTAAAAGCGGTAATACATTTTGTGCTTTTGTTGATTGGATTAAGCCGCATTGTGAGTGACCACCTCTGCTATTTCTTCCTGCACTGATCTGGCCTAAAGTCTCTCGATTTCCCAAAAAATTGCTTTTTAGCAATGTTTGACTGGCTTGGATCATAAAGGCAACACTTTTATTGTTGGTTATTATGTTGCTTCCATCCAAATCTCAACAGTTATGGATGGCCTCTGGATGTGATTTTGTTTCTGGATTTCCAAAGAGGTCAGAGAAGACCTTGGATAAGTTCCATTATATAGGATTCTTTTTCAGTCTTATATTCCCATTCATCTTTCCCAATTAGAAACTGAAGATGGCCAGGCCTACAATCATTGATCTCACTGCGGTCCACATTCTCACCCACCCCACTGGCTCTATCATGCACATAGTAAATAGCTGCACTTTTTGAAACATTGAAGCTGGACTCCCTGACAGAGGGAGACAGAGACAGAGACAGACAGATACGCATACAGTAGGGAGAATAATGGAAGGAGGGATATGTATTGATCTTTCTTTAAGTGATGTAGTCCTTATTCTGTTATATGAACCATTCCTTCTTGCTTTCGTCAATGGTCTCTGTGAAATTTGGCTCAGTGGCGACGGTAGTCGTGTCGGCCGATTCGGAGTGCTCTTCCTCTTTGGACTCGTTGGTTTGATGTGTCCTCTTGTGGCGAATCATATAACGGATCAGGAACACCAGAGTGCACAGGATGGTGAAGATCACCACAGCAATAATGCCTAAAAGTGCCCAAAAAGGTGTAATCAGTATCAGGCGACAGACAAAAAGGGGCGAAACTTTGCTGCCTCTATAAAAGATGAGAGATTATGTAAATAGTTCCTACCTCCAATTATTGCTGAATTCCTGTTCACCCCACCTGAAATAAATTTTTCCTCGTTGAATGGAAAACCAACACCTTAAAAAAAGATAAAAAGACATTTATGAACCAAATACAAAGATTTCCACATAACATACCTTTGTATGCTTTTCCAAAACATTAAACGAAGTAACTTCCTGTTATGACTTATGCTATTGCAGCTGCAAACACTTGTTTCCTTCACCAGACTCTCTCATGCACTTAAAGACAAATTAATGTAGTCTGTATTGTTCTGTACAAAGCACCAGTATAATTCTCCAAAATACTTTCTCGTAGCTGAAAACAATCATTCAAAAATCAATGTCATATGCATTTTTTTTATGGAAAGCTAATACTCTAGAAGCATAGAGTCCAAATACTCCGATGGTGAGAAAGCAGATATTTGTGCTGGTGTCAGAGAAACATCATGAGGTCTTGCAGCCTGGATCAAACTGCATTTAAAAATGCTCATGTCAGCAAATGCAGATGTCACGGTTAGTTCTTGTATGCCAAGTTCCAGTCAAGCACCAGTCATCTTACACACTCTAGCAGTGTCTGGAAATGTCTTCACTCGTTTACCAGACAAAACACATCATATAATACACTAATGAAAACAAGTGTTTTTTTTATATCATTAACATATAAAGTATACGTTTTTTACCTCCATTCTGGGGTGAGGGTTGAGTGGCAGTCGACATTGGCTAAACAATGAAGTGGAGTGAAGTGGCTCAGTTGGACTTGACCAAGTTGCCCTGGTGTGAGACTGGTGGAGCAAGTGATGAGATGCTTTCAGAGAGGGGGTGATGCTGTAGAAACTGCACAAGAGACTGGCAGTCTATGAAGCCTTCCAGATCAATGCTAAACAATCGATGTGACCAGTTTCTGCAGGATGCGGAAACACAGGGATACAATGTGTAATGCCTGTTCTCAAAAAATGCCAATCACTATCATTATAGACTGTGAGCAAAATCTCATTACCTAAATCATAGTAATTCTTTAGCATAGTATGATCATGTTTTCATTGTTAGTTCATTCCAAAATGCAAATAATAAATCACACTTTAAATATTCTGACAAAACACCTGTGTGTGTGTGTGTGTGTGTGTGTGTGTGTGTGTGTGTGTGTGTGTGTGTGTGTGTGTGTGTGTGTGTGTGTGTGTGTGTGTGTGTGTGTGTGTGTGTGTGTGTGTGTGCCCAACAATTATTCTCCTGCGTGGTACGTGGTAATAAAATCTGGACTGAATGACAACTTTATATTCAGTATCATTTTCAGATGTGGATGTGAACCCAGTCAATACCCATGAGCCAATTTAGTTTATGACATTTTATAAGTAATAATTTGTTAAAACAATACTTATAATTGTTATTTATATCTCTTCTTGCTGTACATCCACCAGTATTAAAAGTCACTGTTCAAGTACTTTTGCATTATTCCAGGGGTGTCCAATTTTTTCCACAAACGGCCTGTGTGGGTACAGGTTTTTACTCCAATCAAACAAGGGCCATACCTAATAGTCATTGAAAACAAAAATCATTAGATTTAAACAGGTACTGCAGAATTTGGTGTAGACTTGCTTGGTTTGGAATGAAAACCCTTCGTGGAAAAGATTGGACACCCCTGCATAAGGTTATCACAATAAAAATTTAATAATAGTGAAAATCCTGTCTTGGACACTTTTTGAAGCGAATTTGTGGTATGAAGTCTCTCATATCAGAGTGTAAAGACATTCATGGCTCCCCTTTGGGATAAATGAAGAATAAAAATTCCAATCTCTCTGCAAACCGAAAAGCAAACAGTTCGGTGCAAACGTTATTTGGTTTTGCAGAATGATTTCAGTCCTGAGCATTACTGATTCTTTGAAAGACAATCTTTCATGACTGAATGAAATTTAATCTACATTCTCACTGCTGCTGCTTTTGTTCTATTTAAAAGTTTTTGGTTTTATTTTAAGAATGTGGCTTGAATTTCACTGGACACCTATTGATCATGGAACGCTTCTGGTATGCCATCGTCCAACCAACGTAGACTCACAAAATAACTTAGCACCTTGCTGATTTTCAGCTGAATATATTGCTCGTCCAGTCACCAATGCGGACATATTACCTAATTCAGAGCTCTGCATTGGACTGAGTCACCAGGGTATGTTAGGTAAGCACAGTTTACTGAAAAAAAAATGCTGTTTTATGTAGAGAAATCATTTGCACTCTATCTGAACGCCAGCTGTGGTGGACCATTTGACCACAACACTCAAACATTGCATAAATATTTGATGAAGCAATACTGATGTAAGATGCATGTCAAAACCCATGAGATGGAAAGGTTTTTATTAAGAATATTAAACTGCTGTTCAATGAAAAAAGAAGAGTCTTTGTTATTGTGATGAGCATTATTAAATAAAGTTTAACTAAGCATTATCCATTAATTATAGCATTTAAAGAATTCAGTAATTATAGCATTCTATATCAATGATAGCAAAGTACTGAATTCCTGTTTCTGACTGGCCAGAAGGTGTTGAGTCAAACTTATTCAAATGCACTTATTAAGGCAAAGGAATAATTCATATATTTAACATAAAAATTGAATCTGCTCTCACATGTGTAATAGCTGCTAATTACATAAAGTCACACATGGTGTAGGAAACTGAGACATTTGTTTCTCATTTCTGGTAGGAGTTTCAACTGTCAGTCACTGTAAAAGCTACAATATGTGTGGACTCAGAAATAAAGTCTTCTTTACTCTTTGCTTTTTTTGTCTGCTTTTTTTTGTCTTATTAATTTTAAGAGAGATTTTAAAAACAGCCAGGTTGGTGAGGGACATGAATGTTTCTAGCAACCATACTGCAAATAAAAATAAAATTTTTGGTGAAAGCAAGTCTGTAATTAGACCTTGCAGATGTGGAAGCCCTTCATGAATTTTTTAATTAAAAAAGCCATGCAATGCTTTTGAATGTGTTGTAAACACTCTTACAAAAATTCTAGTCTTTTACATGGAGAAACCTTTATTCAAAGTCTTCCTGAACCTCTCAGTTCTGCTTTCAAAGAAAACATTGCTCAGTAAGAAGATTCAGCCAAAATGAAAATAAAAAAGCTGATTGTTTCCCATTCATTACCCAAAGAAACCATTATAAAAATCCACATTAATCAGGGTCAGGAAGCTAGAAGGCCAAGGCAGCATAATACTGCTAATGCTATCAATCTCTACAGAGCAATCTGCCCGATGAACACTAGCTCAACCTTAATGTCCGCCTGTCTAGTAATTCAGCTTCATGTGTGTGAAAATGTGTATAAGATACAAATACTGCTGATCTGTGTAAACCCTAAAGCATTCTCAGTAAGTATACTCTATTAATCAGTCTATTTATCACCTGTCTCTCCCACAAAACTACTGTGCCAATAATAAACACGCTGTTATAGGAATATAATGAATATTGTCATATCACACTAATCACAAAACTATTCAAATTATTGTCAACTATTGTTAGTGTTGTCAAAATCATTAATTCTATTTCTACTGATGGCCCTAAGCCCTTCGATTTACCATTTCATGATCACCGAGAGCCAAAAACGGCAAAATGATGGTTAAATGGTGAAAGAATAAACGGGCATGAGTGGGTTGTATGTTAAATCTCTTTGAGCCATTGCATGTCACTGACTATAGGCACACACAATATAGGGGTGCTATTACTTTTGTTCTAGTTACTTGAATATTATTTGCCTCTTGAGGTTAGATGTTCAGTACCATACAAACCCTAATGCATTCTTACTACCTAAATGAAAGTTTTCCATATTTTAATGTGCAGATTTTTTCGATTACCGGTAAACCTGTGTTTAAAATGATAGCTGTCTGATATGTTCATGATGAATGGTAAAAAAAATAAAGAAAAAAGAAAACATTTACCTTTTTATGTGTAAATGTATATGCATGTATGTAACGTGATACAGCGTATTGTTATTGCATTTACAAGGCTCTATGTACATTTGAGACAGCTGCGGTGTTTAAATTGTGGTTAATAAGATTCAAGGTCAAAATCAGCTTAAGGCTAAGAGGCAGATCACAGTTCATGTGCCAGTGGAGCACAGGATCAGATATTACGAGAATTTCGAGAAAGAGATCAATTCAAACGACATGTACAGCATAAATTAATAAACACAAACGCTGCAGTCTCCAGTTTCACTGATTAGCATCGATGAATGTTAGCATGCTGTACACAACAATGATTGCTAACATTTTTGTAAATTTAGTTGTAATGGTCTATGTCTTTTGATTACACACATAATATAAACACCATGATTACAATGTCTGTCTAAAAAAGGACGAATTCAAAACATTGATTCCAAAAGGTACAAAAGGTACCAGTACAAATACAATAAAAATAACAATTTAGACATTTACATACATATATATATATATATATATATTTTTTTTTTTTTGTTTGTTTTTTTTGTTTGTTTTTTTTACACAAAGACCTGTGGTCTTGGATGAACTTAACCGCCGTTTGAAAGTCTCCGACTTTAATTCATCCTCTTTTGTCACAACCACTAATAATAATAAATTATATTAAACAAAAAGCAGAAATGCTACCTCTTAGGAGCTTTCCACCATCTACAATCCAACATTTACTTTCTGTTTTCAGAAGGTTGTAATTAAAATAAAAATATAGATATATTTTTTCTTAAAGTTTGCTCATGCTGTCATATAAAATCTAATCAGCTCATGCTGTTAAGTCTGGTGTTTGGGCAGGTGGTAGCTTAGTGGTTAAGGCATTGGACTGCATTGGAATCCCAGCCACACCAAGCTGCCATTCATAGCTGTTGTATGAATGAGATAAATGAAAGTCTGCCAAAATGCTGTAAATATGTCTCACTCTTTCCAAAGCTCATAGAAAAACAGGTAAAAAAAAAAGTAATGTTTCCATGGTATCACAGTGCAAACTACTTGCGTCCAAGTTCTCTGTAATGCTGGCCCTTGCAGGGTGTACACCAACTTGACTGTGTAAGTATCTGAGAAAGTTCTCTAGTACTGTGCCAGAATTCATATGAATCATGGCAAGGATGATCATAGATTCACATATGAAAGTATACAGTAATAATAAAAGTATAAACATACAGTTTGATGGATTGGGTGCTTGGCCCCCTATTAAAAAAAAAACAGAACAAAGCAGCACGAAAATGCTGCATTAGTGAGACAATGATTTGTTCATAATATAAGCTTCTATCTGGTACTTTTATCCAGATAGAACCTTGCAACACATTGTAAAACGTGTAAAAACATGCATTTTTACATTATATTGTATATATATTATATTTATATATATTCTTTTTTTATACAGATGTTTAGACATGCATGGCCACACCAGCACCTTTGCAGTCATCACTGCAGAGGTGAGAGAGATAAAGAGAAAGAGAGAGAAAATGGGGAGCAAAAAAGAATGAAAAGGGGAAGGTTAAAAGGGGGTGCGATCAAAAAAAAAAAACGTTGCCATGGAAACAAATGGAAGTTTATGCAGCAGGAGTAGAGATGGAGCGGGCAAAGCAAGCAATAACGAGGAACGTGGTGTCTCCATCACCCCCATCAACAGGAACATTCGTTTTACACACACACACACACACACACACACACACACACACACACACACACACACACACACACACACACACACACACACACACACACAGAGTTATCCAGCTACCTCAATGCCTGTCTTATTATATTTTGTGGTTGTAGCAAGACACGGGGAAGAAAAAGGGGGGAGGGGTAACAAACCGGGGTACTTGCTGCCTGACTAAGCATGAACAGATTGTGTGTAAATTATATATACACACAAGATGATGCACAGTGATGACAGAACACAGGGAATATGACACGTGTAGATGCAGAGATGAAGATGAAAAGAAACAGGTGATGAGACAAAGGCGAGAAGAAATATCCATTAGATGGTGATGAGTGAGAAATAAGGATTAATCAGAAAAATAAATGTTATTGAATATAGAGTGTGTCTGTTCCTTCAACAACCTTCTGATGTGGCTTGGTTAATTCTTTGCTGCATCTATTTGTCACACACACACACACACACACCACACACACACACACACACACACACACACACACACACACACACACACAGGTTTGTGCAATGCAGGACAGCTGTAGAGCAATCCCTCACACTGACATACAGAGAAGCAATGCAGGTTCATACAGGACTAATTGACAATATATACACGACAAATAATCATCATTATAAGTAAAGTAAGCATTACCTCTAGTGCTGGCATGTAGCAAGGTTACCTCGCAAGTAACCTGTATTTCTGTTCTCCTCCACACCAGCTCCTGTGTGTGTGTGTGTGTGTGTGTCTGCAGCTCCCATTCAGCTTCTGCAGCTGGAAGAAAACCTGGACACTGGACGTACATACAGCAGGGATCTGGAGTCCAATCTCACCCATCTGATGAGATCAAGCTGAACTGTAACTAAGACTGCACACACACACACACACACACACACACACACACACACACACACACACACACACACACACACACACATACACAAACACATATACGCACTTATACCCATTTACAAAGCAAATCCTGCTTACAGGGCCCTGAGATGGACCAGACAGATCGAATTGATCAAATGGCCAGACAGAGCAGCTGAAGAGGATCTGCATTCTGTGGGGCTGCTAGATACAATGCTATTACACTGACATGATTTATTTGTCATTGCTTTTTTTAACCATCTGGGCATCTGCAGGGTCATGTGGGCATCTGTGCCAAGGATGCAGTGTTGCAGAATTGAGTAAAAAATAGTCAACAACAGGGTGGTGTAAAAAAGCAGGCTTTTTTTTATAAGGAAGCAATTTTGACTTAAATCTTACTTCTCCATACAGACTCCTTCCAAAAAGCTATATAAACATTATCTCACAGGATGTTCCCAATATAAGAAAATTACATATTTAGCAATAAAAGCATACTAAATATTTATCAAATACAGAATTGTTTGTATCCACAGTGTAGATCATGCTGAAGTAAAATGATAGGTTCCTTACCTCAAAACTTGCTCCATTAAAATCTGAGAGTTTCTGATTTGAACAGTACTCGAGTATTTGACTCGTATTGACTGTAGGCTCAAAGACGCACTTGTCTTCAACACCAAGACACATGTTAGTGAAAAGCCAAAAGCAGTTTATTTGTGATTTTTTTTTAAATACAAACCTAAACACTGCATTACCCATCAACATAACAACCTCTTCAACATGCCAGAAGAAACAAAGCTCAAAAAAGACAAAGCGATTTTTAATTATAAGGTATTTTTCATTAACAAATAAAATGACAGTATCATGTCACAAAGTAAAAGAACCGTTAGTAATATATAATTTAGGTAAATATCACCTCTTGTGCAGAATAAATTAGACAACGGCAGATGAAGCTGCCATGTAAAATGTAATTTGTAATGTTTACTGACAATTAAAATATAGTGGAGTAAAAAAGATCTATTAAATCATAAATGTATTTGATTTGAGAGAAAACGTTGCTCAAATCTTTGATACTCAGTAAAATTTGAAAATAGCCAAAAACTTAAGTACCGTAAGGAAATACATTTACACAAATACTTTACACCACTGCTATAGACTAATTTCAAGACATGTCATGACTTCTTGGAGATAATATCTGTTATTCTCCGACAGATAATGTGCTAATTGGGTTTAATAAACTTTAGGCGATGAGAGCACTGGCGTTCAAAACCTTTTTCTTTTTTCCCCACCATTATTCAAGCTATTTATTTCAAACCACAAGTAAATATCACTGCAGAGGATTAATCTGATGTGTTAGAAATGTGTTGTGATGTGATGTGTTATATGAGGTATTGCTTTCAGAGGTCCAGTGTCTACAGAAAGGTCTACTGAAACCCTGATCAGGATAAAACAAAAGCTGAAAATGAGGGAACACCAAATAAATAAAATACAGTTCAGCCTGTTTTTTTTCCTTTTCACATTCAAGAAATAATGAATAGACTTGCTCTTGGCCCATATGGTATAGTGTGCTCTGAGAAGGGTGGAATGACCTTGACAAAGACCCACACTAGTGAACAGCGCTTGTCTCAGATCCCTTGAGCTACCAGCTACCCTGATAAGCATCTGAGGTCTTCAAAATGAAGTGTTAAAACACAAAAGATCAATTCACACAGTAAGAGGAGAAGCATGATGAAAAGCTTATACAGCTAGCTGTGACACCAAACCCAGGTTAAAGCTACGTTTCTGATCACAACACGTTAAGAAAGTTTAATTAGGTGACCTGGGCCTCTATAGCTGTCTTTTTGAAGTATAAATAAGGTTCCTTCATCCAAAAGAAAAATCCCAAATGCATCTACATCTATAACATAACAGGTGCAAGTGCAGGAATTTTACTTGAAATCTTGCTTACCTGGTGCTCTTAAGCTCTGATATATATATATATATATATATATATATATATATATATATATATATATATATATATATATATATATATATATATATATATAATGTCTCTTGGTACACCTTGTCAGAGCTGTATGTCTGTACGCTTGGTACACCTTGTTAGAGGTATGTAGTATGTATGTATGTATGTAATATATTTATATTACATACATACATACATGCATACATACATACATACATACATACATACATGCATACATACATACATACATACATACATACATACATACATATCTTTAACAAGGTGTACCAAGAGACAATGTTTTATTCATGTGTCTGAGGTCAGCTCATTGTAGACCACAGAGACTATTAGTGAAATAGGACTAGGTCTCACAGAAACTCCAACTGACACTCAGAATCTCATTTTCTAGAAGTAGGGCTCTGGTACTTTTTCTTGGCCATATGGCTCTGCTCCTATGAGACACCACTATGTCATGCAATCAGAAGAAAGCAGATGTCCCTACAGATATTACATTTATTTAAACAAACACCAATAACAAATACAAAAGAAATCCAAAAAACTATGACAATGGGAAGACTAGCCATACTCAAATGCCAATCAGCTATAAAGCGGAAGCAGGTGCAAGAGATCAGTGACATGTAGGGGCTGATGAGAGTCGTAGTCCTGCAGGTTTAGACATAATCCTGACACTCTGATCATTTATGATGCATTACCAAAGAGCTTTAGGTACTCATACTGCACAGAGAATGTGTCTTCATTCAGGGATAGGTTTGGGGAAAAGAGATCAGTCACTTGATGTCTAATAAGTAAAATAAATGACCTTTTAAGCAATAATCATCAATTATCATAATCAAAATCACATCATCTCAACAACCACCCAAAAGCACCCAAATTAGCTTTATAATTTGAGATTTGCTGAAATCATTATAAGATCATTGCATTCATTTTGGATGCAAAGACAATGCCCACTCAATCTTTGCAATATACATTTAGGAAAAAAAAATTATTATGGCAAAATCTTGGCAGACATGTAAAATATAAACTAGCTAAATTTCATGTAGCAAACATGAAAAACCTGGCAACCCTGCCACTAAACTTTCTGTTCACTGAAAACATGCACAGGGAAGCATGGTGCAGTGTGAGTCCTGGCCTAATAACCTTTATTAGCACTTATTACAGTTTACATTTCTATACACCATTGGACAATAATAGTATACCTTTATAAAAGAGGTTTAAGTTTTAACAGAATTTCAAATGTAAAAGCTGTGCAGAAGGACCTTATGGTGGAAATGCACTGCGAATTTCCTGGAAAAGTAGTTTGACTCCTGAAAAAGTTCCTGTAGCAGAAATGTGGCCTAAGATTTCAGAACCCTTACAGATAAATGGAAATTCTTTAGTTGTGGTCCATTATGATAAAGTGGTTTCCTCAGTAATCCTCTGTATGAACCCTCTTGAGATGCGCACCATTAACACTTACATCTCAAATGATAATATCTGGTTAATTAAATATAAACTTCATTACAGATCACAGATGGACTTCATGGTATGTGAACTACAAAACACTGCACATTTACAGCAGATTTGTTTAAAAGCCAGAGGACCAATTCAAATTCCATCTCCATTTGTATACTATCTGTATATATATTGTGTATCATCTTGGTTTGTATTTATAATACCTCATATATTTTACATTTTATATATATTGTATATCTACACAATTTACAAGCTGTTTTTTTTTTTTTATAAATTAACAATATATAAAGTTTTTTTATACATTAACTAAATATAATAAGTTTTTATACATCAACTATGGTGTCTAAATAAATAGAAGAAAATACAGTGTCTTCACATAATTGTGATTAGGCTTTAGGTATGGGTGTAGCTGATAGAAAGTGAATGGTCCAGCTATTGGACACACACACACACACACACACACACACACACACACACACACACACACACACACACACACACACACATACACCTGTAAATATTATGGGCTGAATAGTATTATAATGAGGGCCAATTAACATGGTCAAATGTAACAAATGATTCTAAAGAAATGTCATTTCAGTTAGAAACCACAAAATCATCCCTCCTGACAATCCTGTTCTAGAAAAGTTTCAGCTTACCTCTGACAGGCTTCTTTCATGACTGCTAAAGAAAAATCATTTTTTATCAAAAACAAAACTGTCCCATTAGAATGAGTACATTCATATAAACCTGGGATTTTGCTGGTAACCATTTAAACAAACTAATCATCTCTATCTGACCAATCAGATCTGAAGAGTTCAATAGCAACTCAAAGATCGATGCAACTGAACATTCATTCCATATCACAAGTTCCTTCACGTTTGTCTCAGCAGTACCTCATTTAAGACAAAATTGTACAAATTGGCACATGGGAAAATATATACTCATTCATAGTACTTGCTGTGTAAAATATAAATTAGGAGCTGTTCAGTATGTATTAGGGGGCCATTGGCTTTTGTCTCCATCTGCTGGAATGCTGCTTCCTTCACGCTTGACTTTTACATTTCACACAGTGTACATATTTTAAATGACCTGAGGTGTATGCATGGTAGTAATCAAAAAGTCTAATTCTAAATTAATCTAAAGCATTTATTCCTTTCAGGGATTCATTTCTGGACCCCTGGGCAGAACCCAGGTTGCAAGAAGCTTTTACCCATCTCACCATGCAGTTCAGCTCATACCAAACACTCATGCTTATGATATTAAACATCTATTCGGAGCATCATACACCAAAATACAACTCTTTTTCAAGTACCAACTCAATGTCCAGCTCAGACAGCATGTCTTCTTAAGGAATGATAAATGACATGGTTCTGATAAAAGACCAATAAATTACAGTTAGGTAACAATCTCAAATCTCAAAGTGAAGATAAATGTATAACTTTTATATAGTATCATTTATATTGTCGAAAAGTTACGAGGCAACATGGTCATCAGATACCCCCTCCCTTGTAGGCAAATATACTCACCTGTGTATATAGAACTATAAATCTTTATTGGGAAATATCTCGACAATTTTAGCCAACCAGCACCGTTATCCCGTTTTCTAATTCTTTTAATCAAAATATGTAAGAATCAGCACATTTTAATCCCCTGAGGTCGATCATTTTCCAGTGTTATTAGTGTTATTGCTGCCACCTGTGTCTCATTCTTCTGTGTCTTTTATTTAAATTAAATATTTCCTAATGCTCAGTGTGTAGTTGTGCTAAGATCAGCATTTCATACGTCGTTTGTGGTTTTTGCCGTCTGGATCTTTTTCTTTAGGATTACATTTTGAGGAAATGTTTAATGCTATGATTGTCATATTGATTAAATTATTTTAATTGGATTGATTAAAGAAATCTTTTGAGTAATCTTTGCCTATTTTTTTTTTCATTTGGACTTGAATGAAATGTGTTTTGGAACATTTTCAGTTTCATCTTTGCAGTACGTTAAAAATTTTTTTACAGTTCAGCTTGTCTTTTCTTTTTAAAGTTTTTTTTTTTCTCATTCCCCATATATAGCTTCAGTCAAAAACAGATTGGTTACAACTTCAGATCCACCCACCAAAAAGATTTCCTTATGATTTCATTATTATAACTGATTTTCAGTTCTGTTACTTTGCATTTAGTGGATTATGTTTGTTTAGGGTGTAGTGTGTGGCAGTGTAATGGGGTAATAATTCATTTCTAATATATGCTCTTTGAAGGTCCCCTAATGCTCAGGGATTCTGGGCATGTGCCTGCTTGGTTTCCTTTCCATTTGTAATGCTTTGTGCAGTGGAATAATGATAATGTTAAAGAATTGCTTTTGACTATTATCTTCACAGCACCAGCTACTAGCTGGAGAATAACAAGCCACCATGAGAACCTTCTCCAAGGCAGTAAGCCAGTTTTAGAAATCCTTGCTAATGAGATAAAGCACCAACAATGCATTTGGAGGTTTAAACAAGAGCCATTTTTATTATATATTTAATTACAATTTAAAATTGTATTAAATTGTTCCCAAGAGGACACTAATAGGAATCAGGGCCATCATTAATAATTCCAGGCTAAGGGCCTGAATGTGTCATTTTGACAGTTTAATGGCCCTCTAGTCACTTATAAAGTCACCAGACTGAGAGGATTTCTCTGAAGAGGATAAATATGGGGCTAATGCAGGTTGAGTGCAAAGGCAAAAGTGTGTCATGAGATCACTGGCACTCCTCTGCATACTGTCTGAGATTTGTTCCCACACACAAAATTCTTTTCACAGTTATAGATATGCTTTGATTGATAACCCTGACACTGGATTATATCACTGTGGCATATGATGTGGATCGCTATTGCTGGCCAACACGCCAATTTTATAAAAGAAATAGAAGCTGTGCTATGTTAAATGCTTACCTGTACTCAGTTATGATGATTCCAGTCAAGATGTAGTGGCTCAGATGTGTGTGTATTAGACATGTATTTCGATATCGACAATGAAACACTTTTTGTTTACAATTTATAATATATAAAGGACACCTAGTTTGCAGACTTCAGTACTCCAGTATTGCTCTCTTTTTTTCCTGGAGTCCTGGAGATTTTTGTTTCAGTACAGTAAATCGTCTCCTGTGGCAGTTGGCTCCTCTGGTTTTTTGGTCTGTATTTTGGGCAGATGAATTCTGCTTGAAGCAACCACCAAAATATTGGCTCCATGTGAGACAGAGCTGGCCACACAGAGCCAAAACGAGAATCCCAGGGTCTCTTCTAAAACCACTAGGTGGAACAGATTCTCCTGAAAGTTCGCCACGCGCTCCGTTAACCGATGACACCGAACTGCTGCGATGAAACAGGCAAAGCCAAGAGAGCAGAACAGAGCTGAGGAAAAGAGAATGGGAGTTTGTATAAGGTTTGGGGAAGCTGATGAATTCAATGTTTTCTACAATAAAAAAAAAACAAAACAAGGATGTGTTGTAATTACTGGCACCCCAACAATGTTTAGGAACAGAATAAAACTTAACTTTTTGTCATCAGTTACCTGTACTATATAAAGAAAATCTGTAATTATTTATTGGAAAGTCATTACTAACCTACCTGCTATGAGGTTCCAGAGATAGAGACCTAAAGGTCCTTTGATGGACTGGTAAGGCACTTTTCTGGCGTTGTAAATGTAGAATGCCAGACTGACCAATGCAAAGCCAATAGCAAAGAAGAGGAAGAAGATTATGATCATATGAAGACCACTGTTGACTTTCCTAATTAGTTTTGGGAAAACTGGAAAAAAAGAGAAGAGCATACATTAATAAAAAAAAACCAACCAGTAGCTATTATACACACAAAGGCCAAAAGTATATGGACATCTGACCATCCCAGCCATAAAGTATGTGGCCCACAATTGTATACAATGATTTTGTATGCTATAGCATTGCAATTTTCCTTCACTGGAACTAAGAGGCCCAAACCTGTTCCATCATGATAAAGACAAGGTTTGAAGACGTTGGAGTGGATGGACTCGAATGACCTAAACCCGACTGAACACCTCTGGGATAAACTGGAATGCTGATTGCAACCACGACTTCTCTAATGCCTGATCTCACTAATGATATTGTGGCTGAATAAACACAACTCCTCATAGCCATGCTCCAAAATCTATTGGAAAGACTTAAATAAGATCAAATTCAGCTGGTACTGGGTGTTTAACAAACACACAGATATGTGATGATATGTCCACAATCTACACAAGCATTTGGCAATATAGTGTATTCTTTCAGTACATCACTATACACATGATTTCATACTTATTCCTTGGGTATCAACTTTGCTAAAAAAAAACACAGTTGTATTCTATTCTGAATGTCCTCATAATTTAAAAAGCAAATAATCATAACATTTGCATCAATATGCAAAAGAAATCAGATGTCATCTGGAGGCTTGTAGCAACTTTATTGAGAATGTTATTTCCCCTTGATTCAGAAATTGCAGTTCTTTCTACCCTTTTTTACCACCTGACAAAGACAGGATACCAGTTTGACCAGCTCCGCCTGTGTTTTGGTAGCTATGGGGATGAACTAAAACGATAAATTATACTCACTGTAAATTTTTAAACGACGACTTCCCAGACCGCATCTCCTCGTTTTGCCACCTTGAAAAAGTCCGTAGTAAATATCTCCAGTAAACTGCTCAAGCTCTGGATTCGATGCATTCACCAGATCAACCCCAGTTTGACACAGGATGGTGGCAGTAATCCAGCGCTCGGTGGAGAGCGCAACAACCAGCAGCACCACCGAGCCGATGCTCAGTATGGAGCCCAACGAGAACACGATACGCTTCCACAGTGTCGGCATGGCTCCTTTCACCCTCACCGTCCCACCACATTCCTCCTCAATACTGCTATTTGAGACATCCAGTCCTGAGAAAAATGCAACAGGAAAAAGTGTAGTTCAATAATACTTCCTTTTGGGATGTTTTTCTCAGGTAAATATTAAACACTGAACGAGAGAGCTGAGGTAAAGTCAAGGAAACCGAAGCTGAGTCGGGTCAGACATAGCTCTCTGTCACGCTCTGAATGAAACCTTATACTTTAGCTGCGCTTCTGTTCCAGGCCAGGGGTTTTAATGCCCTTTACCACACACACACACACACACACACACACACACACACACACACACACACACACACACACACAAACACAGGCATTCTTATCCTTGTGGGGGCATTTGGTCGCCATCAACATATCCATATACAACAATACATCCAAGTATTAGGCACCTGGATAATTCATACATAACACACTTCGACACACAGACCCTCCACCCACACACACTGGCATTTCAACTGGATGTTGGGTCCTAGATATAAAATCATGTTGCAGATGCTTGGACATTTAGTACATGACACATCCACATATAAAAACAGACACTTCGGCATTATGTATATGACACCCCGCACAAACACACACCCACACCATATAAATGTATCCTCTTAATGATCTTTTGCTTGGGTGCACATATTTAGAAGCCAATGCACTCTTCTGTAATTATTCATCCTTTACAGCTCATAAAACCGGCCTGTGATCTAATCCTATAATAAAACACGGTGTACAGTGTAAGCTTTCTAAATTTTAACACCATATCTTCATCAAATGCATGATGAAGATAAAGATCGGGCATACAATAAGTGGGTCTTGGCTTTAAAGGAAAGAGTGAAACTTCACCATAGTGGCATTCGTAAAACATGTGACCTATGACAATAGATTGTAAGATAACTGTAGCATAAATTTCAAATGATCTGATTTTAAAATGATCTGACTTGAATTGGACTATTGTTATCTTAGAAATTTCTTAAATGTGTCTATAAATAGAGTTGATATGTTTTTATTTTTTATTTTACTCATGTTGTATTTATGCATAATACAAAATTAATGTATGGTTAATTAAAGAGAAAGACAAAATGTAATTAGTTCATTCAGGTAAACTCATATTGTTAACTGAACAGTTTTTGAACAAGTGTTGAAGTTATCTTTGATTTTCATAAGGAGAGATTCAGTAACATTTTATACTACTGAATTGACATCAAATCTAAAAGTGATCAAATTTCTCACTTTAAAACATATAGTACATATCAGAAGTCATTTCGTTTCAAACAACCATTTAAAAACAGATTTATTTCCAGCAAAATTCCAATGGGAAGAATTAAATATTTAGGTGCAACAACTACAATTATATACAATTATATTACATATGCCAAATTGACTTCGCCAGTTGTCTTAAAAATTGAGTTAATGCAATCTCAGCCAAGATAAACAAACAAATATATAATTAAGCAAACAAATAAAAAATATAAATCTCAGCATTGTATGCAGTTCTTTCTTAGAAATACAAAAGTCCAAAAACAATTGAAAGTACCTTAAACATCTACACAACCAATTGCTAAAAAGAAAATAGAAAAACATTGTTAGCAACACAGACACTGAAACGTCAGGTCGAAAATAAATAGGAGTATCATATGTTGAACTTCTGATCAAAAGGTTGTTAGTTCAAATCTTAGCACCACCAAGCTGCCACTACTGGGCCCTTGAGCAAGGCCCTTAACCCTCAGTTGTATGAATGAGATGATTGTAAGTTACTATGGATAAGAATCTGCCAAACACCATTATTAAAGTCAACAATTCCTTTATGACTTGGGTAAAAGTCTTCAAGCATCTGATTTGAACAGTATTTCAACACCAAGATACTTGTTAGTGAAAGGCCAAAAACCCATTAGTATTCAATGGACAACATTTTTTTTGTAAATATCGCCTCTTCTGCAGAATAAATAAGCTTTTATTACAAAATGTAATGGGTAACGCTTATTGTCAATTAACATATAGTGAAGTAAAAAGTGCATCTACTCAATAATAAATGTGGTTGACTAGAAAAGAAGTAGATTTACTCAAATACTTTACACCACTGCTCAATGCCCAGGATAATGTCAGCACATTGCAAATGAGATACATCTCAGTTGTAGCCTGTTGGTTGTTTTAATCACAAGAGGGAGACATTTCATTACTGATCCTTGAAGATTCCTCTATGATTATTTGTTACACGGATTTCAATATCACTATTGTAATGTTTTTTAACAGAGCTTTTTCTGAATCTTGCACAGTGTAAAACACTTCCTACTCACACTGGGACTTGTAATGTCTCATATATAGCATGTTATTAGATACATGATAAATGCAGGTAATCAGTTATATGGTAAAAATATTTTTTGGAGAAAGATGTGTATTTACCCTTTATACACAGAATCTGCAGAGCCAGCACTTTGTAATGGTTGGTTAGTTTTGTCCCTTATAGGAAACTCTTGAGGATAGGTGACTTTTGGGCTTCCTAGGTAACTTGATGAGGTTTTTCCTGTCCTTATACAGTCCAAACAACAAAACAAAACAAAAACAAAGCAAGAATGATCAAGCTGAAAGGTTTATGTAAATGTATTCCTGCAATATTGTCAGAATTTTGTGTTTTTTAGATGCTAGGCGTCACGATAAGTGTTTTCCGATCTGTCTGTTAATTGTGTCATTTCTGCCACCTGTGTCCCATTTTACCCTGTGCACTTTAGCTGCAATAACTTGTTTCCTCACTGTGTTTAGTTGTGCTAAAACCATACATTTGTGTCATGTGTGAATAAGATTTACAATCATCCCAAAATGCAACTATAAAAGATCTAAAGTAAATTAGACTGGTAGCGTGTTTGACTCTTATGTTCCTGAGCTCCAGTCCAGTTGATCTGAGGTCCAGTCCAGCATCTTATACAGGAGCTTGTTTTCCTGCATGGTGAAGATAAGAAGATTAAAAACATTTGCAACATAGTTTTAAATGAATTGTAAAAATATGACACTGGTTTTTCTTCAAATATTAAGAAATGCTATAGCTGACATAAATCACTTCAAGATGTGCTGTTATTGACTACAGAGTTTTATTCTGGCATTATTACTGTCACATTTTTCTGTCTAATCACAACACCAACATCCTGTAATGACTTTTCATATTTCTTTCACCTTTACCTGCACGTTTGTCCAATTGTGGCTAATTTCTAGACATCTTAAAAATCAAACTTCAACAATTACCCAGTCAATGTCAACAATGCTGAAGTATGTTTGTGGTTACAGAGTCTTATAATATTGATTGTGAAGTGGAGATATATTGATCAGAAGAGCAGCAGCGGTGTGCGCTAAGCTAACTGCGCAAGTCAAATGACTGGACTTGTGGTTTGGCAGTAGTTTATAGGTTTAATGCATGCTGGAATGTGTTTTAATGTGTTTTAATGCAGTGATAAGAAAAGTTATAAAAGCTTCTAGATGGTTCGGTGATAATGTAAACCAGTATAATTGCTCTCATGGCTCTCTTTATACTCATGTTTTTCTTGTCCCTTGTTCTCAACACACCTTTTTTCTGTCTCTCTTGTCTTTCATCACTGACCACTCTTTCATATTCCCAATTTATTATGCATAATTACATTCTCTTTTTATTTCTAGCGTTTCAAAGCCAATAAAAATTTTTTTTTTCCTATTACCTTGTGTATCATGACGAGATAACATCTTTTTGTAACAAAATGGGATAATGGTATTGGTAGACAAAATGTTATATGTCTATAAAGATACAGAAGTAACTTTTTTCTTGTACAATGCAGGTCAAACAAGTTCACAACATCTGTGGAAACAACAGGACAAGCGAAAGTGGACCACAAAACCAAATGCTCTCTCAGTTCGAAGACATATAAACACTTAAAAACCACTATGGGAGACACCGTCCTCTACCCTGATTATGTTGTAATGGGATGTAGGGTCCAATGGACTTTGGATTTTGGTAGACTGGGGTCTTCTGCGCAGTCAGCAAAAACCTAACAGGGCAAACTTCATTAGGTTACCATTATCCTCCATTACACCAGCTCTCAACAATGGCGTCTCTATTTAAGCATTGCTTTAGGCCGTAGACATGAAGGTGAAAGAAGGGATGATGAAGAGACGTGAAAAGCTTTCCTGAATGAAGAGTAGAAGCTTCACATTGTCATATTTCTCAAGAAATACACAGTGAAGGTAGAAATGAATAAAACAGTGGGCAGTGCTGGCACTCAGAGTAAAATGAAATAGAGAAAATAGTATAAAAAGGTTATAAAAAGTAAAGTATGTCTTCACTTTGCTGTCTTTTCCCTCAGACTACAGACTTAATTTTAGAGTAATGAGAATGATCTGGATCTGGAAAGCCTCATGATGCTAGATAATTGCTGTAATTGATGGACTGCATTTTTCATTTATTTGTTTACAGCAATTGACGCATTTAATTGCTTTTTCAACTGATTATTGGTGAATCTATAAACCGATCAGCTGTAAAATTACAAACGCCTGCTTAATATTATGTAGTTCCAACTTGTACCACCAAACCAGCTGGTGTGTGATTGGGGTCTGGCAACTAGACATTAGCAGCAAATCGATTTCATTTAAGGGCCAGAATAGATCACACTTGTTTCTCCAGCATCCTACAGTTGCTCCATCAGAGTTGAAAGCTGAGGAATTTGGAGTCCAAATCAACACCTTGAAGAAGTGTTGTCATGTTCTCGTTCTGTGTCATGTTCCTCCAAAGAATTCTAAACAGTTTTTTTAGAGTCTAAGCGTGGATTATCCTGCCACTGCCATTAGGAAACATTGTTTATGAAGGGGTGCACTGGGTCTGCAACAATGTTTCCCTTATCAAGTATCGTAAGACATTGGGACTGTCAAATATGTACTATATGTCAAAGTAACAGCCACATGAATACATAAATGCCAGGATCCAATGTTTGCCAGAAGGACATTTCCCAGAACACTTTGCCTTCCTCACATCTTTTTGGTAGGTACGAACCACTAAATAACAAGAGCAGACCTGCCTGTTTTGGAAAAACTTTGTCTGGAAAAAAAAATCACTCAGATATCTACCCTTGTCCATTTCTTTCCAATGTAAATAGAGTTTTGAAAGTGAAATTATGGTCTGTCTGTCTGTCTGTCTATCTATCTATCTATCTATCTATCTATCTATCTATCTATCTGCAATAATTATGTAATAATTATTTTATTTGTATAGCCCCTTTCTAACACTCAAGATCAATTTACACATATATCTTTCTTACTCATGCCCAGGCTCAGTGGTCAGTAGGCAGATTAATGTGAAATGATATAGTTGTTGCAATAGTGGATAGTGTTTTCTGGGGAAAGGAGGGGGAAGGAGAAGTGATCATATGCCCATAGAGATCAGAGTGACTCACGCTGAGAGAGTCAGGCAGTGAGTCAGCATCTTCACCTTTCTTTTGTTTTTCCCTCCCTCTCTCTCTCTCTCTCTCTCTCTCTCTTTCTCACTTTCTCATGCATATGCTTGAAGACATATGGATGTATAATAAAATACAAATTAAAATCATTGGCGCTCCCCTGCCCACTCTCCAGGACCTGTACCATACAAGAACCAGAAACCGGGCAGGAAAAATCACGACTGACCTTTTGCACCCTGGACACAACATCTTTCAGCTCCTCCCTTCTGGCAGTACTGCACTATGAGAACTGTCAGTCATCACATTATCCGTATATGTTACACACACTATGGCTGCTGTATATTGTACTAAGTTATAAATGAACACTTTATGTACATCACTGATCGGTCATATAATCTGTATCCCTATTTAATACTCATACTGTCTATACTGTCTATACTGTCTCAAATTGTCTTTTATTGTCTTGTATAGTCTGTATTGTCTTGTCTGTTTTGTCTCGTATAGTCCAAGCTGAATGTATAGTTTTATTTATGTCTGTACTTTAAGAGTCACTAACAGCTGGAAGCAAATTCCTTACGTGTGTCCACACACTTGGCCAATTAACTTGATTCTGATTCTGATTCTGATAAACACACAAGGGCTAAAGTCAGACAACAGACCAACAGACAATTGTGCATACTTCAGAAAATGGGCCGATTGCTTCCAAATTAAACATGAAGTTTTAATGAGGTACAGGTCGATAAGGAGTGGCCAGTGGCACCCTAGTGTGGTACATGGCCACTCCTATGGCCACCCCAATAAGAGATGATGATGGTGACAATCATTATGATTATTCATGGCAGAAAAGCATCTAGGATTCAGAACATGTCAAACCTTCAGATGGATCGGCTACAATCACATCAGGTTTCATCTTTACCTGTCCGGATGTGCCTTTAATGAGATCAAGTGGTCCCCTATGTGGCCAGCTACTCCTGTAGCACATCCACCTCAAGATTTAATGTTTTTTGTGTGTTCTGAGATGGCTTTCTGCTCACAATGATTTTAAAGAGCAATAATTTAATTACAAGCTTGACTATACTATTCTATAACCTGATTGGTGGCTTATACCAATCTGTCCATTTCCTTCAGTCCTTTATTATCAGTAAGGCATTTCCACTTACAACTTATGTTTGCAATTTTTTGTTTTTCCTCCATTATTTAACTCTAGAGACTGTTGGTGAACGAAAATCCCAGGAGATCAGCATCTAAAATATTCACCATCAGCCCATCTGGTGCCACCAACCACACCACAATTAAGTAAAGGTCACCAAAACCACACTTTCTTTCTTTCTTTTTATCTTTCTTTAGTTAGGTGTTTGATATATTAAATTACATTAATTACAGCTTTTCTCCTATATCTGCATAAGGTTATACCTTGTGCTTCTGCCCCATGATTGGTTCATTTGATGGTGTACAGGTGCAGGTGTACAGGTCGCTTTGTTGTCTGTGTTTGTGGTAGATCCTACTTGGACTATGGACAGACAGAGGGATGTGGGTGAGGATTTTTGCCCTATGTCTCCTTAAAAAATTATTATTCCTAACTTGGACACTCTGTGTGAGGTGTCTATAGACATGTGGTCAATGTCTCAAATCAAACCCAACCAAAATATACCACCAAAATATACCACATGGATCAGATTTTCAAAGAATAACAAACAAAAGAAATGGACACCATTCATGTATCAGCATCCTCACACACACACACACACACACATACACACACACACTCTCCCCTACAGACGATATTGACGCAGCAGACAGACGTCATCACTGATGACCTGAGGTATTAACTTTTTTTTCGTCCTGCGTGAAGACAAGGCGGTTCTTTAAGCAAAAACGAGACACACACCCGGTGACTTATGATGCGGACAGTGGCGCGAGGACGAGCCAATACCGGACACTTAGGCTAATGGGAACAGTTTTTGTCCAGCACGAGCGCTCAGCCCTCATTTCCGGGAAGTGCAGGCACAGTGCCCATGCACGGTGTGAGCTCTCCGACTAACCAGCTGTCCAAAACAAACACGCCTCATACACTCCCTATACGCCTCGGATTGATTATTACCCCCTCACACACACACACACACACACACACGCGCATCACTACCGCTTAACACGCACCGGAGCGCGCGAGCGGTTTCACTCACCGTGCATGGGATCCAAATAAGATGGCACGCGCGTGGATTCTGTTCACAGTCACACTTTTATTCACCTTTCCGACAGGTAAGGGGTCCTTTTTTTATTAGACTCTGTCTGTTTTTAAAACTATTTCAACTAGTTTTTTACCTTATCTTAACAAATCAGCTCATTTTATATATATATATATATATATATATATATATATATATATATATATATATATATATATATATATATATATGTATATATATATATATGCATGCTTTAAGGGTTAAAAAATACTGCTATATGCCCCCCCCCAATGGATCGTCCCCCCTTTATAATTTAAAACAATAAAACGTTACAATTGTACAATTGTATTTTTCAAAGAAAAAAAAAAAAGCTTTATGGAAATGCTTCAAGAAAATCCACATATCATGTCTCATGATCATTAAAGTTAATGCTGATATTAAAAGGGTTATTTCTATCAATCAGGGTAATTGAAGCTTTCCAAAGTAAATTATTACACATATGGCATATGGCACATAAGACGCTTATCCCTGAGTGTGTTTCTGTCCATTTTTTCCTTTTTATTTTCTTTAATAATTAAAGAGCTTGTAATTAGAGACGTGGAGTATTAAATGAAGCAACACGAAACGGGAGGATTCCTGTGTTCCCTCAGCAGGAACAATGGAAAACAAGGGGTTATATAATATTTAATAGTTGTGGTAAGTAAGGAATAGGGGTTGTTTGGGGGCTAAATTTGTGCCGAACTGTCAGCAGGTTTGCTAGGGAAGACGTTGGAACTTGCTTACTTATTTGTAATTCAGCCAGTTCTCCAAGCCTCTTCACATTTCTACATTTGCATAACTGCAGATTTCTAAGATTACATTAAGCAGCAACAGGTTCTGGTCTGGGGAAACCCTTATAACAACATAACTCCCTAAACATTGCTTGTAATATGGCATTTATTGGTATTTGTTTATATAATTATGTGTGATTTCAGATGTATTAGTGCAGCTTTCTGAATTTCCAGTTTGTTTGAGGCTTTCTTGCAATGAATATTATTAAAGTTCCTGACACATATGACATGGAGAATAACCTCAATCAACCGCAAGGCTTTCACTGGTTATATGTACAGAAAGTGAAGAAAAAATGCTGAAGGCTCCTCTGAAAAATAACAAATATATGTTTTTATTTATTTATAATTTTTCTTACATATTTGGTCAGTTGGAGCATTGTTTTCCTTGGCATAGCATTTTACTTGCCAATAGGCCAATAAAAAGGACTTAAATTGCACTATATTACAATAGTGAAAAAATAATCTATCTATCTATCTATCTATCTATCTATCTATCTATCTATCTATCTATCTATCTATCTATCTATCTATCTATCTATCTATCTATCCATCCATCCATCCATCCATCCATCCATTCATCTAAAGTTTGTATTGTTTCCATTTGTTTTAATGTGTGAAAGCAACAAATCTTTGCAGTCATGAGAGAAATGATGCTATAGATGTCTTCACAGTTATTTAAATTTTGCCAAAAGTCAGAGGTTTGTGTTATGAGGAGAGGTGGTCGCTTAGTGGGTGAGAAATTGGACTTTGGCCAAGTTAAAGGTTACGTACTTTTTGTTATTCAATCAAAAATGGACAAAGATAAAAGTTCTGCTGAAGGCTTTTACATTTTATGTCATTCTTAAGGCTGGTTAATAATGTCTAAAATGTGCAGAGTTATAGCAATGCTATAATGCTATAAATGCTAAAAATGATACAGTGGGTTTTTTGGTCGGCAGATAGATCTTGTTTTATGTGTATTGTCCCACACTGTCTTGTGTTGTCTGTCTGTACTGTTTTTTGTCTGCACTGTTTGCTCTCGATGCACTTCATGTAGCTTTGTGTTGTGTTGTAGCTCTATGTTGTTTAGTGCAGCACCAGGGTTCTGGAGGAACGTTGTCTCATTTTGTACCACAGTGTATAGTAGAAATGACAATAAAAGCCTCTTGACTCTTGAAATAAAAGCGCAATCAAAACACAGTTCTGGATAAGGATTAAAACATGCTGTTACAGGTAAATAATAAGTAATTGCTTATTCCCACTGTAACGCTGAGTATTTGCTCAATATTTTTTTATACTACAGAGGAAAAGAGGAAGGCCAAGGAGGAGGTTTATGGATGTTATGAGGGAAGACATGCAGGTAGTTGGGTTGAATGTAGAGGACAGATGTAGAGGACAGGGGGGGTATGTAGACGGATGATCCGCTGTGGCGACCCCTAATGGGAGAAGCCGAAAGAAAAAGAAGAAGAGGAAGAAAAAATTTTACAATTACAATTTTCGTATTTGCCAGAAAGCCAAAAAGAGCGAGAAAGAGTTGCAGTTTATTTCTTCCCAAAAAGAAAAACTAGATAGAAAAATACAGGCTTTCTTTTTTATACTGAAGCCATTTTCTGTAAAGATTTCTTCTTCCCAGAAAATGTAAACAGCTTTTTTTTTTATGACACTAGAGACTCCTTCCAAACCCCCCCCCCCTTTTTATAAGCTTCTGTCATTTAAGTCACCATGTAAACTGCGATTAAAGAAAGGCTAACATATTATTGTTCTATTATATGTACTTACTATGAATCTATGCAGCCTGAACTGCATTCTTAGCCATGTTGTTAATGATTTGAATTTATCTGTATACGTTTAGTGATAGCTAGTAATTTCAGCTTATAACTACCCCTCAGTACATATGATAAGAAATAACTCAAACGTGATTAATTCATTTGAGGAACATGAAGGTGCCACAGCTGGGACGATGGTTTTTATAAGGCTTTTTCCTGCTATATGCATTGCTATATGCACTTTTAACAGAAAGCAATAACTTGCATAATGTGTTCTCTCGTCTAGGCTCATCCAAGCCAGTCATCACTCCTAATGGTCCTCACCTGGTCATTCTAAAAGGTGGACAACTAGAGCTACATTGTGAAGACAACACAAGATTCGATCCTGGGAGACTGCGGTGGCACCGTGATAAGGGCAGGAGGATCGAAGGAGAACAAGTGGTAGATGGAGCCACTGTTATCAACCTCGCTTCCATCCAGCCCCAACACATGGGCCGCTATACCTGCGAGAACACTCAGACCAGAGAAAAGAGCTCCATCTACATTTATGTGAAAGGTGTGCATGTAATTGTATTATTAGAGACCTGGTATTGCTGCTCTGTTCCTTCCAGCCGGTTCTGGGATTAAGACCTGAATAAAACTTTTCAGGAATATTTGACTAAAGGTTAAAACCACACCTTAGAATGGCTGTAGCTTACTTTACTACGGTCTGTTTGATTTAGTGTGTTTGCAAAATGGTTCCTGCTTGGACACACGTATTTCTATAGAGAAATAGATTAGAAAACAGTAAGTGTGTCAAAATGATAGATTTGCATAATAGGGCATTGCACCACAGAACATCATCAAAGAGATACACTGTAAAATGTGACTCCGGTAAAAGTAAAAGTGTCCCTTAAACTTTAAATGTTCTGCTTGATGTTAAACTGGTCCTGAACTGAATGTTGGTGATAAGTAGATACACCAAGCGCCAATCAAATCAAGTTCAAAACAGAGCACGTGCTCGGCCCTGATTGGTGGATTGCTGCGTGATTGAGCAGTTAAGTTTTTATTCGCTCATAAATAAAAAGGAACGACTGATTTCTTAAAATGTAGTTGAGTAAAGAAGTACAATATTTGTTTTTGAAATGTAGTGAAGTTAAAGTAAAAGTCTCCAAAAATGGAAATACTTCAGTAAAGTACAGATACTTAAAAAAGCTACTGAAGTACAGTAACGAATTACATTTACTTCATTACTGTGCACCACAGTGAAGTGAGTCCATGAGAGTTTTTGTAGCATTCCAGTCAGTTTGAACCAATCTGGCTCTCTCATTTAACCACAGAATTGGGATTGGATTGTTGATAAACAAATTGCCTTCACACACAAATATCCATTCTGAGACAAAAATATCAGTAATACTCTACTAATAATTATATCATGCAACCTCCATATGTAAAAAGGACACAATCCATGTAGGACTTCAGTCTTACTGAATTACGTAAAAAAATAAATGCACATTAATTTAGCAAGTAAGATTAGACCAATTTATGTAAAAATATATTTGGAAATGTTTTAATTATGGCTGTCGTTCGATTCAAACATTTAATCGCGATTAATCACATGATCGTCATGAGTTAACTTGTGATTAATCCCAACTTAATCGCCGAATTTTATCTGTTCTAAATGTACCTTAAATTAATAATTATCAAGTTTTTAATACTCTAATGAACATGGGCATGGACAAATATTGATGCTTTGTGCAAATGTATATTTATTATTAGTGAAACCAAACTTAACATAGAGCTGGACTTCTACTCTTGCCGCTGCTCCCGTTAGGGGTCCCCACACAGATCATCCGTCTTCATACTACCCTGTCCTCTACATCTGCCTCTCTCAAACCTATATGTCTTATTCATAACATAGAGCATGAAGACAAAATATTCTTGTAAATGTTTTTAAAGTAATTATGGTGTTTTAAATTACGTAAACTATCTAGGCACCAAACAGAACTTTTGCTATGTTTCCACACGGATGGTTTTAATTGACGGACATCTTGGTGGATTTTGGTGCTTGATGTGAAACTTGGTGCATCAGTAAATCTTTTGAAATAATTTTTTATATCTGAGTAAAGAAAGGACGTTTTGAAAAAATGTGTGTTGATTTGCAGGTTTAAATTTGGACTCTTTCATATTTATTAATATTTGTTATAAAAATGGTCATACAGAAATTCGCTCTGCATTAATTGTGCGTTAATAAAATGTGTGCAGTTAAAATGAATTTGCGTTAACTTGTTATTGACACGTTAATTTTGACAGCCCTAATTTTAACATTAAGCATTCTATACTTTAGACTATATACTACATTTGGCTAATCCATTACAGAATGCTTAGTCAGGGACAGCTCTAGAGAATTCTGTCTCCAGCACTTTGGCTTGTGTCCAAGGCTTGAGAATTTGTCCAGTAAAATAAAAAAAGAGGTTATTTTTTTTTGTTGAGGAGTGTGCTTTAGTTGTGTAGCTTTATAGATCTGTACATCGGTCTAAATATTTTATAAATAACTATCTCATTACTGTAATAACTCTCTCACTCTCTCTCCTGAACAGATATGGAGAATGCATTTGTGCGCTCCATGATGAGCGGCTTGCTAGCGAAAGAGGGTGAGGACTGCACTTTGCCGTGCTTAGTGACAGATCCAGCTGTAACCCATCTGTCTCCTCTGACCTGCAGCGGCACTGCCGTGCCAGCTGGCCTTTCCTTCACAGCTGACCCGCAGAAAGGCATCGTCATCCATAACATCTCCAAGGCATTTGAGGGATGCTACGTTTGCACTGGTGTCATGGGTGGGACGACGGTGAAGTCAAGCCAGTACAACGTGAATGTGCGACTAGGTCTGTAGATATGCTAATAGACAGAGGAAATGAGAGATTTTAAAATTTGTTTTTGATGCAGATTTTACATCTTCACACGCCAGAAAATTTAAATAATGGCCAAATATTTAAAATATATATAGGAGACAAATAAGTCGACATAATCCCTTTGATAGATTGATAGATGCAGTAAAGTTTGATTTGTCAAAGGTTGCCAAAAAAGTCCAAATAAACTAATTTATAAAATAAAATAAAATAAAATACAATAAATAAAATTAAATAAATAAATAAATAAAATTAAATAAAATTAAACATGACAATGTTCTGTTAGGTGTTATATTGCATTGTGTGTTTGTTTGTTTTTTTGGATGTGTAGTTCCACACTTTGTTCCAGTAATAAGTCTATCCAGATCGGAAAGTGTGATATTGATGAAGGGCGAAGCTCTCGAGCTCATCTGCAGCACCTCTAACATCAACCATGACTTCCATTTGATGTGGAGCTTCCCTTCAGGAGCGGTGAGATTCCTGCACATATTACATCCACATTAAAGGAGAAATCTATTCTGAAACACATTAGCATTGATGTCAAAGAGGGTTTATCCTAAAGCATACAGTCAAAAGAGCGAGAGCTTTTCTCACACATTGTCATTTAAAGTCATAATAATGAGAAAACACATGTTGGTGCATATATATACACATGTATATATATGTATGTATATGCACACACACACACACACACACACACACACACTACAAATTCCTGAACTGAAGTACAGCACTTAGACTTGAATTGGCTGGTTAGCAGTGTATAAGATGATAATACAATGATGATGTTGATGGTGGCACTGAAATCTGGATGAACTGGTGAAAGCGCTACTGAAGGACTAAAGTGCTGCTGCACGCTTTCTTAAGGTAGGAATGAAGGAAGTGATAAATCCAATTAGCTCCACTATTAGCAGCTAGTCAGTTGACATTGTGGGTAATGTTGGAAACTGGAAACTGAAGCTGGAAGTGCAAACAGGCCAAAATTCCAATTAAAGCGCATCTCAACAATGATGGAATTATAATGAATGGACATTCGGTGCTACACAGATGAGGATGGATTCCTCTTAAGGTTTCTTCCTCATGCCATCTCAGGGAGTTTTTCCTTGCCCCACTCACCACTGGCTCACTCATTAGCGATAAAATTATAAAAAACAAACTTATAGGTACTACATTTCTACATTCTTTTATACATCTGTATAACCACTTTGTCTCTGTAAAGCTGCTTTAAGACAATGACCATTATTACAAGTGCTCTACAAATACAAATGAATGGAATTGAATTGAAATGAATTGAAAAGATCTGATAATAGTAGAAATCTTGCATATATTACAATTGTTAAATAAGTCATTTGTAAAGGATCAAATTTTCCTGTGTTTTCTAATTTTAACCTCCTGATGTGATTCTCAGAATGCACTAGAGTCTCATGCTTCTCACATCCTGCCTGGCTCCTGGGGTTACAAGCGCTCCTCTACACTCTGGATTAGCTCTGCAGAGCCGAGTGACTCTGGGAAATACCGCTGCCAAGCGCAGAACGAGAAGGGTGTCTCCAGTTCTACCATCCGTCTTGATGTTTATGGTTAGTAACAGTAGCCTAAGTGCGCATGTGTATCAGTGCAGCGTAGTTGCTAATGTTACACACAAGCTGACTGGCTGTGTCTATGGGAGACCTTTTAATGGCACGGACGGTAAACGTTGGTATTTTACAGATTGTGGCTTCATTAATGTAACTGAAGGAGAGAACAGGGTTGTGGATGTGCGAGAGGGAGAGAGTCTGACGCTGCAAGTCGAGATGATCTCATACCCCAAGCCAAGTGCTGCGTATTGGACGTATAACAACCAGCAGCTCAAAAACACGTCTGAGCACGTCATCACACTGCATAATCAGCAATACAGGTAAACACACGTATATATAGCATTTTATTTAACACTCTTTTTCTATGGCTATATCGTGTTCACAATGAGGGATTTATTTATGTGTATTTATTTATGTATGAATTCACTGTATCTTGTGCTTATGTGGAATATTGACAGATAAATGACACTTTAACTTTAACACTTTAACACTTTAAAATGTAACTAATATCATCTAAATTCGAGTTATGCTAGTTAAAAGTTTACGCCATATTGTCACGAGTTTTGAATCAAGAAACAATTATAGCTGGCTACCAGGGGAGGGGGAAAAGTAATGTATACTCTCTCACATTTTTGTGCTGGTGAAACTAGCCAATCAGCCAATGTGGGAGCTCTTGTATGAGGAAGAGGGCAGATAGTGTGTTCTCGTTTTCTTCTCTTCATCTCAAAATTATTATTTTTTCAATTTAACATTCTTTCTATGGTTAAATTGTGTTCATAGTGAGGCGCATTCTAAAGTTAGCGAATTAGAATGAGTCCAAAGGTTAGTTATACTCAAGAGGTTGCAAATATATTAAATATATTAAATTGTCCCAAATGTAATGATCCCTTTAATTACAACTTCTTTAATTCAGCAACCCTTAATATTCAATTACATGATAGCACTTGATCCTGCGCATCCTATTATTCGCATGCATTTTTTTAATGTTATGTGCGCCACGTAAATATGTTCACAACATGTAATGAGGTGAATATGGGTATACGCTATTTTATCACAATTCAAAATTATTTGAATGTTTTGATTTGATTTGGTGCAGGTTTTGAAGGTAAGATGACTGAGTGTTATCTATAAAAAGCACATGATAAATAAATTAATACATACACTGACCAGGCATACAGTCATGGCCACCAATCAGGCATAACTGTTCAGACCACCTGCTTAATATTGTGTTGATCCCCTTTTACAGCCAAAACAGTACAGTACAGCCACAGTTGCTCCTCTGTTGGATCAGACCACACGGACCAGCCTTTGCTCCCTATGTGCATCAACGAGCCTTGGTTGGCCATGACCCTGTCGCCGGTTCACCACTGTTCATTTCTTGGATCACTATTGATAGATACTGATCAATGCAGACCAGGAACATCCCACAAGAGCTGCACTTTTGGAGATGCTCTGACCCAGACGTCTAGACTTCACAATTTGTCAAACTCTATCAAATCCTTACACTCGCCCATTTTTCCTGCTTTTAACACGTCAACTTTGAGGGCAAAATGTTCACTGGCTGCCAAATATATGATGGAGATAATCAGTATTATTTATTTTACCAATTATAATGTTATAAGGGCATAAAGTCATGCCTGATTCGTGTACATAAACACACGAGTTAAGGTTTAGAATCCCGAGTAACTAAGACGCCTTTGTAAGTCATTCCTGATGTCAGAATGTCCAAAGTTTAAGTGTCTTTAATTTTGGTCATTCTAATATTGTTATTAATATATTTGTAGGTACATCAGTGAACTGAAGTTGGTCCGTGTTCATGGCTCCGAAGGCGGCATCTACACTTTCTCAGCTAGCCATAATTATACGTCCGTCAATAAGTCATTCTTCGTCCATGTCAATTGTGAGTTAAAGGGGAAAAATGGTTTAAATATCTTCTGTTGCCATTAGTTTTTTATCCTGCTGTTTTTTTTTTTGGTTTTGACACATGGGTCACACATTGTTATGTAAAGCAGTGCAAATGTTTACAGTATTTTAACTGCAAATAAGTCTCCTCTTCTCTTTCCTGATCAGGCAAGCCGATGATTGTTTCTCAGGAGGGGCCGATTGATGGACAGGTGAAATGTGTTGCATCTGGATACCCTGCACCGAAGATATTCTGGTACTACTGTGAACCACGACACACACGGTACAGTTCAAATGTGATTATTTGACTTCATATAAACGAACTCTTTATAGAAATTATTGTTTCACACAAAGTGATTTTTTTTATTGACTAGCCCAAATGCTAATGGCTCAAGGACATTTTAACATTTGGTTGTATTAAGTTGACAGACTTTATTCTATTCTATACTAATATTTAATATTAGTGGACAATAACAAAAAAGCAAAACAGTACAGCATTGCTATGTGTTTCCCATTATCGCCAGGAATTTCAAACAATGCAAATCCTTGCTGAATGTATGACTTGTGGAATATACCAAGTATTTCTTAGGAATGGTAATTATATCACTAAACAAGTCAAATGTAGGAATGTCAATTCTCTTCTGTCAGATGCTCTCAGCTAATGAACGCCACTCAGGAGGACGAGGACACAGCAATAGTGACGATGTCATTGTCACAATTTGGCCGCACTGAGGTCGAGAGCCGCCTCAACATTACTAAAGGAAAGTACCACACCCTGGAATGTGTGGCAACTACACAGGGAGAACAGGCATACACACTCTTCAGCATCAGCGGTGAGCTTTACAGGTCTCACACACACCACACACACACACCACACACACCACACACACCTACGCATTACAGCAATGAGAGAAAGATGAAACTTATTAAAATCCAAATGAGCACTCAGTTCATGCTAATCCCTTCTTTACTTCTCAGACACGCATATAGCACTCAACAGATTTGCAGGGATTATTTTGTGCAGCGTGTGCACAGTACGGATTCACAACCACTCTAAACTCGTCTCAGAGATGCACACAAACATGTGTGACACTGTGCATCCTGTACATGGCCGGACAATAATACATTTATTAGCTAGACCGACTAAAAGCTCTAATGTGCTGCAGGGTTGCTCAGGCACCTTATTTCATAGGCTAATAATCGGAAGCTAATATAATGTAATAACAATGTATGTCAAGTTACGCTAGTGCGGCATAATGTCTCATGTCAAACATCCATGGCTGGCTACCAAGGGAGACTTAAAAGGGATGTATACTCTCACATGTCAGTCATAGTGAAACTACCCAATCAACCACATCTCAGAGCTTATGTATGTGGAAGAGGGCAGATAGTTTTTACATCTATCCTTAGCATTTGGCAACTTTTTTTACATCTATCCTTAGCATTTGGCAACTTGGTGTTGCCAAATGCTAACACCAATGTATATTTTTCTTGACAGACCTTATGATATGTAGATCCCTGGCTACTGATTCATCCGGTTTTGATATTGCTGTTTGTAAATGTTATGTGTTTGTGTTTCTGCATGCAGAGCGCACAGTTCCTCATAAACTCTTCACCCCTGTACTGACTGGAGTCGTAACAGCTTCTGTAGTGCTCATGTTGTTTCTAATCATACTTCTCTACAAGTACATGCAGGTACAGATGTTAAATAATAATAATCATCATCTTTTTAGATATTTCACTACATTAAAAAAATAATAAATTCAATGCTAAGCACACAGACACGTGCAATTCATTTTAATTGTATTTTAAAATGGCTTTATATCCACATAAATATTTTATATAGACAGATTTTTCATAGATATAGATCCAAAAAAATCCAGGGATTTGCTTTACATTAAATTGCTCTAAATCTGTGCTGGGACATGTAAAAGATATGTTGATGATGAAATATGAAACCGAAGCTTCACGGAAGCATCACGTCTCCTACACACTACATATAAAACACTTTATAATTAAAGCTGATATTTTAAGTGCACACAATGTTTAGCGCCAAAAATCAGATTTGATTCGGATGAAAATCCAATTGTGCACCACACCAATTCAATTCCCTGACCGTGATTCTCCTTCCTGCCTGCTCTTTGATTGAAATGCAGAAACCCAAGTATGAGATCCACTGGAAGGTGATTGAGAGTATCCACGGTAACAACTATACCTATGTTGACCCCACCCAGCTCCCTTATGACCCCAAGTGGGAATTTCCAAGAGAGAGGCTACGCTTCGGTAACAGATTTCTTTTTTTTTTTTACCTCACCACCTGTCTCTCTGTGTGGGCAAATGCATCTTGAGTCACAACAGTTGCTTTGTGAGGATTTTTTTAAGTAAAAATGTGTGTGTGTATGTGTGTGTATGTGTGTGTGTGTGTGTGCACGCACAGGTAAAGTTCTTGGGGCTGGTGCATTTGGAAAAGTGGTGGCAGCAACAGCGTATGGTCTTAGCTCACCTGACGCAGTCACAACAGTGGCTGTAAAGATGCTCAAGCGTATGTATCATTGTGTGTGTGTGTATGTGTGTGTGTGTGTGTGTGTGTGTAAGAGAGACTATTTTTTATTCCAAGAGCCCTTTCCACTGATTTGATTATCTCCACCCAATGTCTTTTTACTGATTTCTCCTTGTTTCTTTGTGTGTGTGTGTGTGTGTGTGTGTGTGTGTGTGTGTGTGTGTGTGTGTGTTCAGCGAGTGCTCACTCCACTGAAAAGGAAGCTCTAATGTCGGAGCTAAAGGTTCTCAGTTACCTTGGCAACCACATGAATATTGTCAATCTGCTAGGCGCCTGCACTGTAGGAGGTAAGAGGTTAATGCGTTCAAAGTTCAGACAGAGTTCAAAGTCAGTTTTTTTGGAATTTGATGTCAATAAAAGCCAACAAAGAAATAGAGAGCCTGTTTTTGGTCAAATTCTGCTTCTAAAATGAAAAGTATGACAAGAGTATCTCACTCCTTGCCATACAGCAGCTTATTGAAAGACACACACTGTATAAATACTGTATAAACCATGTTAATCACTCTCAGATGTTCACAATCTGAAATTAACAACTCATTTATTTAGTAAAGTGAAATGTGGCTAATGTGCTATTAATAAGTGCCTTAAGATAGATTTTTGGATTTTTAGTGGAACTTGACAGTCCTGTCCAATGATCAGACAGACATGCTTTAGATTTGATATCAATTTTGGCTGATATTTTTTATAAACATCTATAAACATGGCATCAGCAGTAATTATGGTTTTTTAGTTACCTGCAATGCTGTGGGATCTTTGTGAAATATTTTTAAAACCTTTCTATCTTCTGCAGGTCCGACTCTGATGATAACTGAGTACTGCTGTTATGGCGATCTGTTGAACTTTCTGAGGAGAAAGAGGGATGCTTTTTTCAGCTCAAAAACCGGAGATGGATATTATAAAAATCTTTTAAGTCAGACCCAGTGTTCAAGGTAAAGCTATACATGGGGAGAATTTTTAGATAAACATATATATATACAGTGCCCTCCACAATTATTGGCACCCCTGTTTAAGATGTGGTCGTGGACTTCAAAAAATTCTCCTTTTTTTTTTAAACAACATAGAACCCAAATGCAAAAAAAGAGAAAAATCCAACCTTTTATTTAAGTACATAACTTTGGTGGTAAAAAAATCACACATTTAGAAAAAAAAAAAAAAACTTGAAATCATGTGTGCCACAATTATTGGCACCCCTGATGTTAATACTTTGTACAACCTCCTTTTGCCAACAAGACAGCACTTAATCTCCTCCTATAACATATCACAAGATTGGAGAACACAGAGAGAGGGATTTTTGACCATTCTTCTTTGCACAATCTTTCTAGATCATCCAGTGTCCTGGGTCCTCTCTTATGCACTCTTCTCTTTAGCTCGCCCCACAGGTTTTCGATTGGGTTGAGGTCTGGGGACTGAGATGGCCATGGGAGGACCTTGAGTTTGTGACTGCTGAACCACTTTTGTGTAGATTTTGCCACATGTTTTGGATCATTATCCTGCTGAAAGACCCAATGACGACCCATCTTCAGCTTTCTGGCAGAGGCCATCAGGTTTTTATTTAAAATATCCTGGTACTTCAAAGCGTTCATAATGCCATGCACCCTAACAAGGTTCCCAGGGCCTTTGGAAGAGAAACAGGCCCACAGCATCACAGATCCTCCACCATACTTCACGGTGGGCATGAGGTGCTTTTCGGCATACTCATCTTTTGTTTTACGCCAGACCCACTTAGAGTGTTTGTTGCCAAAAAGCTCAATCTTAGTCTCATCTGACCAAAGCACACGATCCCAGTTGAAGTCCCAGTACCGCTTAGCAAACTCCAGACGTTTACGTTTGTGAGTGTTAGTGAGAAAAGGCTTTTTCCTTGCATGCCTCCCAAACAGCTTGTTGGCATGTAGAGAGCGTCTGATGGTTGTTTTGGAGACTCTGTGACCCCAAGATGCCACTCTTTGATGCAATTCTGTGACGGTGAGCTTGGGAAATTTTTTTACTTCTCTTACCATCCTCCTCACTGTGCGTTGTGGCAAGATAAACTTGGGACCTTTTCCAGCCTTGTTTGTCACTGTTCCAGTTGTTTTAATCTTCTTAATGATTCCTCTGACTGTAGATACCGGCAAGTTAAGGCGAGTGGCTATTTTCTTGTAGCCATTGCCTGACTTATGAAGGTCGACACACATCTGCCTTACTTGAATGGTGTGTTCTCTTGTCTTTGCCATGTTGACAAATGGGTAAGAGAATTAGGCCTCTGTGTCACGTCATATTTATACCCCAGGGAAACAGGAAATCATGAATTACTAATTAAAAGTCCCTAGATACCCTGACCAACCTTAGCAACTACAGAAAAATATATAAAAAAAAAAAAACAATTAAATTTTTCAGAGGAATTGTTAGGGGTGCCAATAATTGTGGGACACATGATTTCAAGTTTTTTTTTTTTTCTAAATGTATGATTTTTTTTACCACCAAAGTTATGTACTTAAATGAAAGGTTGGATTTTTCTCTTTTTTTGCATTTGGGTTCTATGTTGTTTTAAAAAAAAAGGAGAATTTTCAGAAGTCCACGACCGCATCTTAAACAGGGGTGCCAATAATTGTGGAGGGCACTGTATATATATTAGGACTGTGAATTGATTGAAATATTCAATTACGATTAATTGCATGATTGTCATGAGTTAACTCATGATTAATCCCAACTTAATCGCACATTTCTATCTGTTCTAAATGTATTTTTTTTATTGTTTAAACAAATGATATAAATGTCTACTCTGGGCTTTTCCTGTGAAGGCTTAATTTGTGCTTGAAAAGGATAAACTAACATAAAGATCAGAAGCTGCCTTTTGCAAAAAACTATTTACTGTTTACGGTTCCAATACATTTTCTCACTAAGTAATTGGGTGGTGTGACACAGAGGGTGCCGTATTCAAAGTTATCATATTTTAAAATATCTTGATGTAAATATCAGGGAATTGTTGCTGAAATTTTAATTCTCTAATACATATGATTTGATCTCAAACTTAAATATATTTTCTGTGGAGCAAAAATGTTAAATAAATTTTGTGATCAATAAATCTGTGTATATGTAAATCTGTACATATGAATTGTACAGTCTGTTTACCCTTATCTTTGTGTGTGTGTGTGTGTGTGTGTGTGTGTGTGTGTGTAATAGGGAAGGAATAGAAAATGGCTACATGCCTATGAGGTCCTATGAGAAGAAATCCAAACAAACAGGTAAATCTGACTACATCAGTATGAATTTAATAAGATACCAGATTAGATAATAACATTTCTTTTCTTATTTCTATCCTTTCTTTCTATCTTTCTTTTGTTTCTTCCCTCCTTCCTTCCTTTTTCCTCCCCCAGAATGGAGTGATGATAAGGATGACTTGTCTATAGATACTGAGGATCTGCTCAGCTTCTCCTACCAAGTCGCCAAGGGCATGGACTTCCTCACATCCAAGAATGTAAGTTGACTGCTTGAGTGCAAACTTGAGGCATATTATTATAAAACTATGAACATTTTAGTTTTATTCAAAATGATGATTGGATAATGAGATTTTTTTTTTACATATTGTATATATACACACACACACCACTCTTTTTGTGTATGGACAGTGTATCCATAGAGATCTGGCAGCCAGGAACGTTTTGCTGACTAAGGGTCGGGTTGCTAAGATCTGTGACTTTGGCTTGGCTCGTGACATCACCAGGGACTCCAACTATGTTTTGCGGGGAAATGTGAGTCAGGGTTTTTTTTTATTTTATTATTTACACTCCTTATAGCTTTGTAGAACCAACACTGACTTCATTCTTTACAGGAACCTGTTTTCTAGTTTACTGGTTTACATTTAATTTAATGGAAACAATAAAAATGATTATTCAAAAAATGCTTTGGAAAAAAACTCACTTAGATCTCTCTTTCTCTACGTATAAATGTTTATCGATGACATCACCAATGACCAATATTTGCTTCATAGGCACGCCTACCAGTCAAATGGATGTCTCCTGAGAGCCTGTTTTCATGCGTGTATACATTTGAGAGTGACGTGTGGTCCTATGGCATCTTATTGTGGGAGATCTTCTCTCTAGGTATGCTTTAGAAGAAATGTTCTATTTTCTATCATATAACAAGGTCTCACAGATATTTTAAAACCGCACTGAAGATGCTGTTCAGTGATTATGGGATTGTTGTTATTAGGATATATGACGCCTCAAGAAAAAAAAAATCATTATTCACAAGGACAGTGTGCTTTCAGTTTAAACTCACCTCAAGGTTCGATTATGGCAGCTAGAGTTTATGATGCAGCGCTGCAGATTTTTTGGATGGTCAGAATTAGTAGTTCATGAACTGGAGTGAGTAAGGATGAGGAAGTGAGTAAGGATGAGGGAACAATTGTCTATAACATTCCACAACATTAAATATAGCTCTAATCAGAGGGATCATCGAATAATGAAAACAAATTTGCATACTTTCATTGGCTTTTGAGAAAATCCTGCCGATGTGTTGATGTTTCACCTGCAGCTAAACCAGCATTAAGGTTTCCTATATTAATACTGTGTATAGTGACAGCAAAATGAATAAATAATGATTCCTTATCACCCACAGGTAACAGCCCATATCCTGGAGTTCCAGTTGGTTCCATGTTCTACAAGATGATACAGGACGGGTACAGGATGAGTGAGCCGGAATTTGCTCCGAGTGAAATGTAAGTGTAAACTAAGTGCCTACGAGCTCATACCTCTTATGAAATCTTTTTTTCTTTGAGAATATTCTCAAATCTTCTCCATCTGACTGAATGTAAGAGCTGGCTAATGGCATTCATGGCTTTTCTGTTCACCGTGCTTACTTTTATATTGAGAGCATGATTACAGACTTGTACTACTCGATTTAAAAAAATCAATCACCAATGGCGCTTCCTCTGTACATCAATGGAAGTTTGTTTTTCCGTGTCTCGACCGTCAGTGGATTTAATAACCATATAACCATATAATCAATAATGTAATTACGTGAATGTGTACACCTGAGTGTGACTGACCAGTTATATTGGCTGATTGTATGCATTTCTAGCTATGAGGTGATGAGATGGTGCTGGAGCTCGGATCCTCTGAAGAGACCAACCTTTAGGAAATTGGTGGAGAGGACTGAAATGTTGCTCTGTGAGAACACCAAACATGTAAGTGTTAAATATTAAACAGGAAAATTTAAAGATTGGTATTTTCCTTTTGGAAAAATACCTTGGATTCTGCCTCTTTTTTAGAATAAAATATTTCAAAATTATGCAAATGTGGTAAATCAGTCAGAATGATTCCTTGGACCAATCATACAGGATGTGAACCAATGTTTCAGTTCAATGTTTTCGTTACCTGTTTGAGGCACCAAAACGGTAAAAGTTTACTGTCTCATTAATTATACTGCATATACAGATTTTTTTTTCTTGCCACCAAACAGGTGTATTTGAACCTCAGTGAAAGTGACTCACTGGATTGTCCCGGCCTGAACAGAGCATCATCTCAGAGGCTGAGCTCAGTAGGTAGCACCACAGCATCGACCCAACCGCTCCTGCTGGCCACCAACGACGTTTTTCTGGAACATGACACTTGCTAAGGACCACTCACAGACTACTTACTCTCACCCACCACATTGATTCCACTCACACATTCTTTAGATTTTTTTTTAGGTTTTCTTGGCTTCTGTTGTCGTGTCCGCCAGACTAAACTCTACACACTGGAGCTCACAACACTGCATTTAGTCAATGCCATGCAAATTTTCATGATTCTTTAGATTTAATAGTTATTAGTCTCTTTCTTTAAAGACTAATTACACCCAATAATTATTTATTATTTTTGAAAGTAAATGAATCTATTCATTCTAAAAATGGATTGACACTTCTCCCTTAAACTTACGCAATCTGTTCATCAAATCTATTAGAAATAATTCCTATCTATTTCTATACAATGGAAACTTGTTTAGAAATGAATCACACTCCAAACCGCCTAGCGCTTCATCTAAATTAAAAGACTTTCCGTGTTTACTCTTGCTGAAGAGAACAAATAAATAGAATATTTTGACAGTCGGGATAATAGCACTATATTAATAACACTATATTTGCTAACCAAGCAACGCAACACAACGCAGTTGTCTATGCTAGTACACTATTAACATTTATTCTTAGGGCATTTACGAAGGTAGGTTTTTATAGACAATGTAGTTAATCACCCGGAACGGATATCGAATTATTGTCATCATAATAAGTCGATTATTTTCATATAACAGCATGTACAGATGTCGAGTTATACCATGACAATTTGCCAAAAAAATTACAATTTTTTTATGTATTTATTAACAGCATTTCATAATCACTTACGTTATAGCAGATGTGGCTGCTTCATCATCGGCCTTTATTAAACTCTCTCCTGAAGTAAAAAACAAAACAACAACAAAAAGCTTGTCATGTTGCAGAGAAACTGTAAAGAGTTACTGACATGAAAAAAAATTGTGACTGTAAAAATCACTAACACTGGGGGACTCCTTCCATGCTGGGGAAGTGGATGCTCAGTGTTTAAGGCTCTGGTTATTGGTCAGAAGGTCAGCAGTTTAAGCCCCAGTATCTTGCTCTTGGGCCCTTGAGCAAGGCCCCTAACCCACTCCAGGGGTGCTGAACCATGACTGACCCTGCACTCTTACCCCAGCTTTCTAACATCACTGTGATGTGCTCTAATGTGCATGTGACAAGTATAAGTACATAAGTAAACGTCTCATCAATTCAACCAAAAGATTTGAGAATTTAACAGCTTCATGGAGCGACTTTTATAAATACAGAATTGTACTCGTTAATTTGAAAGAGAGGCGGAAAAAAAACATTGAATAAATAATATAATAATGACATGTAATATAATAAATGCGCATCACATGTTACACCTCTCAAATGCTATTATCATCATCTACTTCAGGGGGTCCAATCTTTTCCTCAAAGGGCTGGTGTGGGTGCAGGTTTTCACTCCAACCAAGCGTCACACCTGGTAGCCACTGAAAATAAAAAACACGAGATTTTACAGGTAGAATTTGGTGTGGACTTGCATGGTGGGACACTCCTAAGTGCTTCCTGCTAAGGAAAATACATTTTTTATTTACGTTTGTATAAATAATTTTTTGTGTGTGATTTTCCTAGACTTGTACATGAGTTTCATCTATAAGCTAGCTAATGAATTTTTTATTTATTTAAATGTAGCATGTTTATGGTATTTATTTTTATCCTTCTTGCTAATGTGCCGTGGGATTTATTTGTTAGCTAACCAGCAAAGTTTACTTAAGTTGCCAGTTGTTTTCAGTGGTGGACGGTAACGAAGTACATGTAAATCGTTACTGTACTTAAGTATCTTTCTGTGCTTTACTGAATTTTTTAGGACTTTACAAAGTCAAATATCTCATTTAACTATACTTTGAGATATCAGTCGTTATTTTACAGTGTATCTACTTTATCTAGAGTACACGCTTTGTGTACTTTGTCCACCACTGGTTTTATATTCTTACTGTTTCCTTTTTATACACGAGTGCTTACATGTAGACACTTTTTAACTTTTTGTTGTGATTTTGACCCACTTTTAACTTTAAAGTTTCTCAGTAGTTTTGGAGAAAGTGTGATTCCGGATGATGAAGTCTTCCAAACAAGCTCTTGGTTTTGAAATTGCTATTAGCATAAAGCTCGATCTGCATGATTACTATTATAGACTCCTTCCCTCCCTGCCTCCTCTACATATACAATCAATGGTGTAATTACTCTTTAAGAAGCACTCATTTAACAACATATGAACTTCACGCACGACCTTTGTGGTCATCCAGAAAACCTGTTGATCTGTTTATCCACGTGCAGCTGGATCCCAATTTCACCATATTGATCCAATGCTGCATTCCAAGTGCATGAAAAGCTGACTTGACATGATCTTAAGAGTCAGCGCATTAGATGAACATCATTATAACACTGCTATACCGAGGATCTCAGAGATCAATGACCATCTGTCACGATGAGATCATCATGTAAGTAGTGACTTTGGCCATGCTTAGCAGTGTGTGTACATGTTTTTGTGGATTAGCGTTCTTTAATTGGTAAACGTGCAAAACATCTTCGTGTTCACTGTATGGAAAAAGTCTTCTTTATTACATTATATATGTGAAAAAAAGATGTGCATCGTATTTATTAAAAATGTGTTTCGTGTGTAAAAGGGGGAAAAAAAAACCCCTTTCGCTTAGTGCCTGTGGAATTCTAAAACGATTATGTAATAAATATTAAATTAATACTTATTTGCTTTTTTGAGACGATGAAGGCGTCTGTGTCGCATGCTAGCGTTTATCATTTATTTGAATAAACGATGTAAGAATGTAAATAAAACGCACTGAATCTGAGCCCTTGAACAAACGCCGAGGTGAAGAGAGAAAAAACGTCGGACTGTTTATGTAAAATGTTAATCATTTGTACGTAATTGAAGATATTTTTCCCCATTGTTTGGAACGAGAGAGAGAGATAGAGGGAGAAAGAGAGGGAGGGAGAGATTCAAACGATTTTGTACATATGTTTTTGAAAGCTTTGATGGAAAACTTTTCATGTTTTGATAGTGAGACTGAAAATAAAAAATGAGAACGAATGCAATGTTTCATGTCCGTTTCTTGCCGAATTTTCTAGAATTTCTCTAATAATAATGGGTATGGAATTAAACTGTTAAAAATAGCTGCACAAACAACTGTAGTGTATACAAATACATATATTCATTCAGTATACACTATTTAGCAATTCTTACATAAATTAAATGAGAAAATCCGGCTTTCGTTTTGAAACAGGATGCTGGTTGGCTATGACAGGGGTGTGGGTGTGGGGAAGGAGGCTGTGAAGTTTAATTCACCTTGTTCCACAACAATCTCAACCAATACCAGTTTTAGTTATCAAAGTTATTAGTTATTTAGTGTTCAGGAAATGAGTTTGATTCAGCAGGTCTTCTCACTTTTGAACACAATAAAACAAATCAACTCGATACTTTACAAATAGCTAACACTGGAGACTCCTTCTAAAAATTTTATAATAACCATATCATCTAATTACACACATTTTGAAATGTATTTTACATGGAGCCCTGGCCTTACAAGCTCCTGTCTTGGGAAATTTGAATGTCTTCGGATTCCTTTATTATTAGAATACCGATGTTTTTCCAGCTGCACTTGTTATTCAGAATATAATTGAGAATCTTGAGATTGCACCATGTGAAGGGTTTGACTTAATGCACTGGATGATAGAAAAAAAGCCAAAATAAGGTGAAGGACTGACAGGACATCTTCAATAACACCCACACACTCGCACGACCTGTGAATGAATACTTCTCTTGGTGTCATACAGAAATTCAAGAGAAAGAATGAACCAAATCGCACAGTGTTACTCATCAGGCTGAATGCTGCTTTCGTCTTTTATTTCAGATTGTTGCATGAAAAACAACAAATATTAGCTGCCTCACAGCTAGCTTATTAACAATTGGAAAAAAACACAACACAACTCGTTTTAATGTTCATGGCCAAGAATTTCTTACTGTAATCAGAGTATTGTTTGGGAAGATTGTGTTTTTAAACATAAAAAAAAAAAAATTTCATAAAAAAAAAAAAACCTGTACAAACTTGCCACTCGACAGCCACATTTTTTTTTTTTTTTTTTTTAGAAACATTTGATGCTTTTTGCCCGACACAATTATAAAAGTGCTTTAGCAAAAAACAGGATTCTCATTACCTTCCTGTCAGCCTGAGCCTCTCCGTCCTGTTCTCATTTGATCTCTCATCAGCAAGATGTTATTCTCTGAGGAACTGCTGCTCGCTGGATGTTTTTTGTTTTACGCACCATCCTGTGTGAACTCAGACTATTGCAAAATAAACTGCAGCTACTTTTCAGGTTTTGGTTGCATGGGTTAGCATTAAATACAGGCTAAAACCTGTAACACTTGCAGTTTTCATCTCAAAGGAAAAAACATTTGATCTATTTAGTTATTTTAACCCACAGAGAGATTTCTCATATGTTTGATATGAAACTGTATGACTGTAAGCACCATGCTGCTGCTGCTGTTAGATCACTGCATACTCAAGCAGAGCAGAGTGTACAGATGTGAAAGTGGCTGGCGAGTGTACACAATGCGAGAAATCCGATTGTACAAATTCTTTGGTGGTTGAATGAAAAAAACGACACAAAAAAACAAAACACAGGAAATGACAAAGATAGATACAAAGAGGTACACAGGGTTCAGTTCCAATATAACATATGATAATGACTGTAAGTGATACGCTCCTATGCGGAAATTCTGTTTACTGCAAACCTCCTATTTTATTTACTTAAAAGCTTCCAATGCATTTTTATTTTATTTTCGCACAACAGTGTTTGACGGTCTCGACACAGATAAGGTCAATTGCATAGGAAAATAAACTTACTTTGGATTTTGTTATAGAAAATAAAATGAAGTTACTGCAAGGCAAGAACTGATTGGTTATCGACTGGAAGGTTGACCCACACAACCCATACAGCAATAACGGAAGAGGTACAACAAGTTTTTTTGCTTTTAGCAACACACACAAACACATAGAAATACTTGATTGAATGACCATTTACACTCAGAATTCAAGAATCGAATGTCTACACGGTCCGTGTATGTTGAGTTTGAAATGATTCAAGAAATAATAACTAAAATAAAATTAAAAAAAATAAATTACGTTCTAAATGTATATATACACACGCACACATACTACTGTGAAAAAGTATTTTCTCCCCATTCCTGATTTTTATTTTTTCACCCTGAGGGAAAAAATCCTAAGGGAAAAAAAGCAGTCCAAACCAAGCAGGTCATGCTGTAAAAACACAATTTCTCCATAGTGATGTGAAAGTCTCAGTGCCAGTTATCACAAATGCTTGATTGCAGTTGTTGTTACCAAGGTTGGCACAATCAATAATTAGGTTTAGGGGGAAATTTCTATTTCAACCAACGGCCAGGCAGGTTTGGACAGCTTTATCCCTTTAATAAAATAAAAAGTAATTTAAAAACTGCATTTTGTATTTACTTAGACTGTCTTTGTGTAATATTTAAATGTGCTTGATTATCTGAATCATTTAAGTGTGACAAATATGGAAATAAACCCCCCCAAAAAACTATAAATCAAGAAATACCTTTTCACAGCAGTGTGTGTGTAAATATAACATTTCAGATTAACTTTGGGACCAGAAATAATGAATGATCTTTAATGACCCGCATATGTATGAGCTATTAGTAGGTAACTAATATTAAAAATAAAATTCAAATAATTTTCTTTTATTTTTTTTTATTAAATGCTGTCCAGGTGCTGAAATGCACTCCTAAAATGCATTGATGCCCATCTTGATCCCTTTCATATTATTTACTGAAAAAATTACAGCATGCACCTATGGATAGCCTGTACAACACAGTTCAGGAATATCTGACTTTTAGAATTTGAGCTGTGAACAAATTGTAGTGAGAGAAAAAAATATTAAAGAAGGCCCATATTCATTTCACTCATCCATTTTTTGGTTTTGAAAAAAGGAAAACCAATGATGAAATAAACAGTTTTAAAAACTTTTTTTTCTTTAAAATGTTAAATATTTTAAATTCACCTGATTTATAGTTTGTTGCATCAGATTTTTTGGACTTATTTGGGTTTGTGGGACACTTGAACAACCAGGATGTTAAATAACTGATCATAATTCATCAGTGGCTTCATTAAACATTCTGGTTTGCACTCTGAGAAGTTCCTATGGATCACTATGAGCTTTTCAAAAGCGACAAGAGAGTGACAGGAAATGGGAATCCGACACTTTTTTTCTTTTACAAAGTTATGCTGTGCGCAAAATCTTCGGACACTCAATGCAGAGCAATCGAGAACAACCCCACCTCACCTCGATCGGCCCTGCCCCGCCCCACTCCGCCCTGCAGAATGTCTGTGATCTCTGAATATGTTGCTTTAGTTTGTATCCTATTTATATGTATTTATCTTTTGCACAAATAGCCCCAGGGTGGACATTTCTCCCTAAGAGCAGACAGACAATGAAATTCTCTTTGACTCCCAGGTGAGGACATTAGATTGATATAGAGCACTTTAGGGCATTGATCATATATTGTGGTCCGTGTACATTCTGGTCATTCAATTTTTATTTTTTGAAGAAGTATTAGAACAATGAAAAATGACATTTTATTTTCCTTGAAATACTCCCGAACCAAACATTTTCCCATCTCTGCAAAACGTTGGAGACAGCAGACAGAACAACGGTGTCTCTGTCCCACACACACACACACACACACACACACACACACCAAAAACACACACACACACACATTACAGTATTTCTCTGAACTGTTCCGTTTCTGCTTTACAAACTATTATTCCTCCCTAAAACAAACACACACACACACACACACACACACACACACACACACACACACACACACACACACCCTTTCAGCAAAATGCATAAACACACCAGAGGGTTCTCGATTGCTCTACAATGAGTGTCCGGAGATTTTGTGCACAGCATAACGTAAAAGAGAAAAAAGTGTCCGATTCCCATTTCCTCCCACTTCTCTTGTCACTTTTGAAAAGCACATAGTGATCCAGAGGAACTCGTTAAAGCCGGAATCCATAAACAGAAAATCAGAGGGAAAAACTAAAACAGAGAAATGTTTGTAATTCTTTTTTACGTCTAAATGCAGAAGTGCAGAAGCAATACTGTGAGCGTTTACAGTCTGCCCTACCTAAAACGTGTCATTTCCATTTATTAAGTATTTTACATAGATTTTTATTGTATCAATATTAAAATTTTTTAAACCTTTGATTAACCATACAGAGAAAATGTATAAATAGGTCATTGTTTTCGGTGTGCTTGAAGCAAGCTACTTTCTCCTTCTTTCGCTTTTAACATTGAATCAAAAAAGGAAATTAAAATCATAACATCTAGTTTTTCAAAAAAAAAAAAAATAAACATTTCCGAATCATAAAAATTAACAAATGCAACATACACGAGCCAAAAAAAAAATAAAAAAATTGTTTTCCCATTTCTAATGCAACATACACAAACCTGACATCTTAACACACAAAAACAGAATTCATGCATAACACTTTCGAATCCGATTACACACTGTCTGATTAAACAAACAAAAAAAAGTTTAACAACAACAACGACAACAAAAAAAACACTTATAACTATAAGTTGGACATGGTCTAACATGACCGTCTGCACAATTCCTCAAACAACAATCAATTCTACCTGTATAACGAATCCTTCTCAGGTGTTCTTTTTCCCCTGGTGTTTTTACGTCATATATGACAAATATAAACTCCTACACGTTTATAGAGTCAGGACTCAACTCTTGCGCTCTTTTACAAAAAGATTATTAAAATAATTATTAAGATAAGGGCCATTTAGTGTGCAAGAACACAATAAGTGCTATAAAATACAATAAAAACAAAAACTATATAAATCAATACTGTGTTTTTTAATCATATTTGAACACAAGTATTAGGACACCTGACTTTCCGAGCTAGATGTGGTTCTTCCCCAAACGTCTGGAGGCACACAATTGTAAAGGACGTCTTTGGATGCAGTAGCATTAAATTTTCCCTTCACTTGATGTAGAAGACCCAAATGTGGTCCAGCATGACAATGCTCCTGTGCACAAAGCAAACTATATGAAGATTTGCTTCACGTGGTTTGGAGTGGAAGATCTTGTGCTACAGAGCTCCAAACCTACTGAACACCTTTGGGATGAATGTGAACATTGACTGCATCTACACCAGTACCTGACTTTACTAACAGCCTTGTAGCTGAATGAGCATCTTCCCAGAAGAGTGATGATTATACTAACAGCAAAAAAATATAGAATGGGACGTTCAAAAAAACACAAATTTTACGGTCAGGTGTCCACAAGCTTTAGCTCATTTAATATATATATACAGTACAGACAAAAGGTTTGGACACACCTTCTCATTCAAAGAGTCTTCTTTATTTTCATGACTATGAAAATTGTAGAGTCACACTGAAGGCATCAAGGGCTATTTGACCAAGAAGGAGAGTGATGGGGTGCTGCGCCAGATGACCTGGCCTCCACAGTCACCAGACCTGAACCCAATCGAGATGGTTTAGGGGTGAGCTGGACCGCAGAGTGAAGGCAAAAGGGCCAACAAGTGCCAAGCATCTCTCGGGGAACTCCTTCAAGACTGTTGGAAGACCATTTCAGGTGACTACCTCTTGAAGCTCATCAAGAGAATGCCAAGAGTGTGCAAAGCAGTAATCAAAGCAAAAGGTGGCTACTTTGAAGAACCTAGAATATGACATTTTTCAGTTGTTTTACACTTTTTTGTTATGTATATAATTCCATATATAATTCCACATGTGTTCATTCATAGTTTTGATGCCTTCAGTGTGAATCCACAATTTTCATAGTCATGAAAATAAAGAAAACTCTTTGAATGAGAAGGTGTGTCCAAACCTTTTGGTCTGTACTGTATATATATATATATATATATATATATATATATATATATATATATATATATATATATATATATATATATATATATATGCTTTTTTTGTAAAGAAAACCCAAATTTTTGGCACTTAAAACATTCAGAACTGCATCTGTCCATGAAGTCGAGGTAACACTGTGGTTATGTATCAAAATATGTTTCAAAGAATACTTTTCAATGAGGAGCAATATATAAATCTGAAAGCTATTTTCCACCTTTGGGGCTGAATAGAAAACAAAAGCTACGTTAAAATAACTACAACAGTAATGTTTTTTTTCCCACACTTTAAACACGATGGGAAAAAAATCGTGATGTATAAACGAAAACTTACAAACTAAGAGCTTATACTTTTTATGCAGAGTATAAAATAGTTTTTGTTCCTTTACAGTAAAATTCATGTGGTTCATAAAAATAATACAACTTATAATTATTATTATTCTTTTTTTAATGAATTTTTTCCGAGACTAAACTGGATTCCTTCAATAAATTACAAAAGACGCGAAGAGAAACTGTATTTAATGGCACCGACGTTCACGCTGTTATTGCTGAGAAATACTGCGAAGTCTGTAAAACGCTGCCCCCGGTGGCCATCTGGTGATATTGAGGTCAATCCTATTGCTGTAGAACTGAAACCCCCCCAAAAAGTATATTCCAAAAGGATTGCTGCTTACGTCGTCCTGCGTCACTGTGACTGGGTGCTCAAGGTGTCCGTATGGTGAGAGGATGAGGTTTTCGGCTGCTTTGGAGTCTGCGGCTTCAACTGCTGCTGGGGTTTTTGCTGTGGTTGATGTGGTGGTGGTTGTGGTGCTGTTGTGGTGAATGCACCCTGCTGCTGAATAGGGAATGCCTGCAGGATCAGCTGTGTGGACTGGTTGCTCTGCAAAATGTGGGTTCCCTGTAGAAAACAAAAACAATGCCACAAAACCAATTTGTTAAATAATTATACATTTTTTAATTAAAAAAATTTTTTCTTATAAAAACTATACTGTGTATCTACCCCGAGTAATGCGTTTTGCCCTTCTAACTGACATTTGGTAGACGGCATACTATAGGCAGGATGGCTGTCGTGTCATTTTTGATTTTCATGATGCTCTTTGTTACGAATGTCTTCTAAAAATGTACGAGTCCAACAGACTGTTTAATAGACCAAAGCCATAGTGTGCTACATTTGGTCATTAATCTCAGAACACCATCTCTACAGAGAAGCATGGTGGTGGGAGCGAAGTCAACATATGATAACCTTAGCAGTGAGGGAACTATAATGAATGGATATCTGGTTTTACCCAGAGGAGGATGAGTTCCTCTCAAGGTTTTATTATCGTATCGTATATTTCCTCACCATCATCATCTCTGGCTCTGTCATTAGAGATAAACTTATAGGGACAATTGTAGACTGTATACTTAATCTATTCATTTCTGTAAAGCTACTTTGTGATGATGCCCATTGTTTTACAATAGTAGCTTTTTCAGATCTATTTATAAATTAAGTCTCTTTTAATGAATCTATTTTTAAATGAGTTTATTAAGGACTAAGAAAACAATCAGTCTAAACCTGGTATAGAATAGAACACTTTTAAAAGAGCCATACAAATTAATTTGACGAATTTGTTTGCGTTACCTGTAAAAATGGCTGCTGTTGCTGAGGCAGTATTGCCCCCTGGGGCTGCCCCTGTTGCTGAGAATCAGTCACCGCTGCTATCGCCTGAGTTCGGCCCTGCTGCTGCGGCGCAAACGGGTTGTACGCGGTCACTACTTGGCCCATAAACATTGTCGTGGGAACCATCACGGTACTGCAGGCCATGGGAGCCGTGACTAACTTCGTGACCAACTGTTGCCCTGGAAACCTGAGGGAATACGAAAAACAATTTATGACAATAGTGAATGCAAATGAGATTCTACATCTTGCACATAAATTCACTTCTAGTGCATCTCTGCTGAAATCTCAACAGTGATTGGTCAGAAAGAACCGCTCCCTCCGGATTGTAGCGCCGGCTGTAACGCCAATCACAAATATAAAGAAAAATAAAAAGGTAGTGTGGAAAGCATGACACGATATTGCACGCTCATAAGTGGATAAATGACGTATTTTTAAATAAAATCAACAAAACTGCTGCCATCAATTGTTGGGAAAATGAAATACTCCAGCACTGTGGAATAATCCAATTCATAGTAGTAACTCAAACTAGTAAAAGTTATTTTTCAGATCACATTACGGGTGTTGGGTCACAGACACGTTTTTCGTATCAGCAAAAAAAAAAGGGGAAGGAGACCAAAATAATTTGCTTTTATTTATTATAAAAAAAAAAAAAAAAAAAAAAAAAAACAGCAAGGAAACGCTCATCCATGCGATTTGAATGATGGCTTTTTAAGTTCTTCTGCTCCTCCGCTAGCCACTGTTGTTGACTGATTAACACGTCCCATTAACGTGAACACACGTCTGCTCTGTGCATTTATGGAATTACTGAAAAAGCATTTTCGGTACGAAAAGAAAAAAAAAAAGTCTGCTAGTTAAAATAACGAGCAATTCATCTGCGGTATTCATTATACATACACTATATGGCCAAAAGTATTCGGACACTTGAGTGGAGTTTGAGTTGGTGTTGGAGACACATAATTGTATAGGATGGATGCGGTAGTACGAATCCACAAACGTTTGGCCTTAAAGTGTAAATTAGATATTCACACCTGTTAATTGTAGTTACATGTGTGATGTTATGCGATGGGGTGCTTGGAACCTGCAGGACACTGTCGCCACCAGGCTGACTGACCATCATTGTGTTGGACACAGAACCCTGCAAAAACAAACAAACAAACAACAGTTTTTAAAGTTTTCAAACAAAAAGAAATCACATAATCTCTGAAAAGCTGCTTCACCCCGATACCATTAGCATAATGGTGTGCTATAAAAAGAAACAGGGGCAGACAAATGTAACGAGGTCACGCCTAATGGATCGCTCAGAACCGAACAGAAAAGCAGGAGACGTACTAAATGCTTCCGAGTCATTTGGTAGAAATATGGGTTCTTTTCTGACGCGATTTGGAACTGCCCTCTTCTCATTCTGCTGCTGGAAAATACGAGTCATGTATATTTTGCTTCCTCATTTTTTTATTGTTTAGACGCGAAATAAGTGTATTGGTGTTTAACCTGTGTGAGGACGGAGCCTTGTGAATTCTGAGGAGGCGGAGCTTGCTGTGGCTGAAGGGTGTGATGTGTTCTGTTAGGGGCGCTGCTTGTGACAACCTGTACTCCGACTTCAGCTTGGGAGCCTGAAGCTCCACCCACCTTAGAGAGGTGCACAGCTGATGACTGCTGCAAGTACATCTGGAACATAGAAAAGAAGAAGAAAAATTAAGTCAATTCATTTTTCCATAGAAAACCCAGAGGTGCTGACACCGATCACAAACTTTCATACACTTTTCACTCTTTTTTTTGAGGTGGTGTGGGTTTGTTTTTTTCGTGGAGAAATACCTGAAGGTTTTGGCCCTGCACCTTCTGCAGCTGCTCGTGAATTTGCCTCAGTTCTTCCTGCTGCTTTTTTATATTGGCCTCGATCATCTGCGTCCTCTGTTCCAACTGTTCTTTCAGATGCTGCATGGCGTTCAGCTGTGCGGAGTACTGCCACACACACACACACACACACACAAATCATAAAGCTGATGGAAGGCATTACTTTCCTCAAATGAAGGCAACATAAGAAGAATCCATCAGTTAGTGATGAAAAGAGGCTTTCAGTGGAAACAATTCATTCTTTAAAAAAATAAAGTTTATTACTTTTAAAAATCCAACATTTTGACTCAGATTCAGGCTATTAGCGTGCGATTCATAATTCCTTTTCGCTACATGACCGTGGTTAATAAAATATACACTACATGAACAAATGTATTGAAACATCTGATCAGGTGACCAGGTGTCCTCAAACTTTTTCCAATTTATTATATGTTAAAAAATACCCAATATATGGACTAAATCTTTATGGATACCTGACCTTATGATTGGTATATAATTTGAACATCCCATTCCATATTTAGTTCCCATTTGTTGATATAGTAACCCCCACTCTTCTGGGAAGATGTTCCATCACATCACATATGGCTGGAACAGTCAGGTGCCCCAATACTTTTGTCCATATAGTGTATACGGAAAGTGATTGCTCTTGCGTGTATATTAAAACTGATGATTAGTAACCTGCTGCAGGAACTTCTATCTTGGCAAATGCAAGTGTGGTTGTTACCTGTGTGTTATGTTGAGTTTGTTGTTGCTGCTGGTTTACTTGAACAGGGGAACTTGTGTGAATATTCTGGGGGGAAAAAACTACCATCAAACAGATTTCACAGCTCATGCAGTAGGAACAGTCTCCCAAAATCAGGTGAAAAAAAAAAAGAGGTTCTCGAAGGAGATACACAGTATTGGCAAAAGTTTGTGGACACCTAGTCATAAGTATGGTTTGTGCTTTTTGAGCATCTCACACCACATTCAGTCCTAGTTTGCTCTTGTAACACCCTCCACTCCTCTGGTAAAATGTGTTTGTGGAGATTTGTGTGAGAGACAAGTAAAGTCATGTACTGGTGTAGGTGAGGAGGCCTGGGGTGCAGTCAGCATTCACATTCATCCAAAAGGTGTTTAGTAGGGTTGAGATCAGAGCTCAGTAGCAGGCCACTCACGATCTTCCTTCTCAAACCATATAAACCATATCTTCAAGGCGCTCACTTTGTGTACATAGGCATTGCCATGATGGAACAGGTTTGGGTTTGAATGCAAAATTGTATTATACCGCATTATTATACAATTGTAAGCATTTCAAAAATGACTTATTAAAACCATACAATCGCTGCTACTTTGCAATCATGAATATAACCTGTATATGTGCATAGAAATAAGCACAATCCTCAATTCTGCCGGTTTCCAAACTAATAAAAATGATCCAGGGCAGGTTTCTGTCCTAATTACAGCACTGAAAACAATTCTTGCTTTTGCATATCATGCTTAGACTTCTGTGCTTAGACATTAGGATGAAAAAGAATCAGGCAGTAAAAATGATGTTGTACAGTACAGTGCTGTAAACAAGTATTCGTTTACTCTGTTTTTTATTTTTTTATTTGCATAATTGTCACACAAATGATTCAGATCGTCAAACAAATTTGAATAATTCACAAAGAGAGCCCGAGTAAATACTAAATAAATTAAAAATACAGTTTTTAAAAGTTGATTTAATTTATTAAGGTAATAAAGCTGCCCAAACCTGCCTGGCCCTATGTATAAAAAAAGTAATTGCCCCCTAAACCTAATAACAGTTTGTGCCACCCTTGGTGGTAACAACCCCAATCAAGCATTTGTGATAACTTGCAGTGAGTCTGTTGCATCACTGTGGAGAAAATGTGCCCCACTCATCTTTGCAGAATTGTTATAATTCAGCCACATTAGAGGGATTCGAGCATGAAATGGCCTGTTTAAGGTTATGGCACAGCAAATCGGATTCAAATCCGAACTTTGATTAGGCCGCTCCTAAACCTTAGTTTCTTTCTTTCTTTTTTTTTTTAAGCCATTCAGAGGTGAGACTTGTTTCTTGTTTTAGTTCATGTCCTGCTGCATAACCCAAATGTTCTTGAACTTGACCTGCCTTTTTGCTCATAATATTCTGGTACAACACAGAATTCATGGTTCTATCAATTACAGCAAGTCGTCCAGGTCCCGAAGTTGCAGAGCAGCCCCAGACTATCACACTACCACCACCATGTTTTACTGTCGGTATAATGTTCTTTTTAAGAAATGCTGTGTTAGATTTACACCAGATGAAACGTGGACGCACATCTTCCAAAATATTTAGTCAATGTTTTTCTCATCAGACCAATTATTTTTTAAATAGGGCCAGGCAGGTTTGGACAGATTTTTTCTTCCTTAATAAACAAAATCATCATTTAAAACGGCATTTTGTATTCATTCTGGTTATCTTTGTGCAATTTTTAATGAAATAAAAAATATAAAAAGATTCCAAGAAGTGAGCAAATACTTTTTGCACAGCACTGTATGGATATGCCTGTGAGAAATACAATTTCGATTGAATTTGAAGGCCGAGTCTCACCTGATCGCTGAGGGAGGAACGTCGCTGTAATGTCATGTCGATGGTGCTGGGCCGAGGTGGTGTTCTCACCTCCACCTGCGACTCATTGGGAGTGGCTAAAACAAAAACGGGGCACGATTGAGTACAATCACAGTTACGAAGATCCAAATCTGCAGGAGCAAAGGATCTTCAGTAAGTCATGACTGCTTCAAATTCTGTTTCATAGTTGCATGCCCTCAGAAATGCTTTAGAACATTTAGAAAATGTTTTCACTGCAGTCTTTACACCACTGAATGTGTTCACTGCAGTCTTTCCCGAAAAACTTTAAAATCAAAAGACAAATATGAGTAAATTGTCTTCCTTTTTTTAAAACCTTATTTGGCAATTCTGTTATGGCCAGCCATTTTTACTGCTTATGAGTGAGTGGTTTGTATCTTTCATATAGTTCCAGTATTTCTTTCAACCGGTGGATTGTGATATCTTCATTCTTGCCCTGGTGATGTGCTATCGGCCATTTCTCGAGCAATGGCTCTGATAAACTTCAAAATGGTTTTATTTTTCCCCCCATAAATATCTCAATTGTCTTCATTTAGGTTTATCCTTCCTAACTCTGGGTTTCTGCAGGTTTTACCAAGTCAAACTTAAGGCCTTTTAAAACCTTTTTGAAACACACACAAACACACTGTAAGCAACTTGCCTTCACCTAGAACGGTGAATTTAAGACGATTTAAGGCCTAAAATTTGATTGAACTTTTTAGACTTTTAAGACCCTACAGAAACCCTAATGCTTGTTTTCACAGGTAAATCCAAGAGCTGAACTCAAAAATAAACATTCAGAGCTATTACATTATTAAATAATTGATCTAACAGAGCACATCTAAGCAACAAATAAACACCTGTCTGTCAAATTTTTCTATATTTCTGACCAAAACAAGACATGCAATGTTCTACACATCTAGATGAAAATCTCCTCACATCGTCTCAAAGTAAAATAAAATGTGAACAGAATTGTGATGATATTCAATTTTTTAAAAATCCACAAGAATTGAATATCCACTAAGCTTCACTTACAGGTGCACATGCTGTCTGACATGGCTGTGTGTGATGACTTGCGCGAGCTGTGCGAGGAGGTGGACGGTGTGGGGCTGTGATCGAATCGCTCTAGCACCTCCTTTAGGCTGGAGGTGTTTAATTGGGATTCAGATCCTGAGTCCTGAGACTGCAAGGGTAAAAAACAGAGAGGAATAAGCAGACTATAATGAAATCATACGCATCCCCAAGAAGCCACTTCGTTCTCAATGGTCTCTTACCTTGTCTACTGTTCTCTCAGGAGGTGAATCCTCGATGCCCATCTCTCTCCTTTTCTCTGCCCGTACCTCTGCATAGCTAAAAGGGAGATAGTGCATAATTATAAACAAAAGCTAAAAAATTGTCCTTCCTGTATGTTTAATAAACTGTGTTAATACTCTCTAACCGTACTGAAATTGTTCTGAACTGTGACTTTTGTGTACCATTACACCCCTACTAGGTGACCTGGTGACCTAGCCATGAGGTACACAAGTACTCACTGAAGTACACAAGGCCCTTCACCCTATTAGGTTTCGATCCATGATGGGGGAAGCAAATATTCACTTGTATGAATAATAAAATGCTGGTATTTCTTTCTATGATGTGAGAAACATATGCAAATATTACCTCACTACATTGTGTGTACACACAATAAACTCGGGCCGTGAGTTCCACTGGTGGTAGGTGATGTAATAGTGAGTCTGGAGCCAGATCCACTGTTGGCCTTTGGTCAGGAATCGATAATAACATGACTTGCCCTTTCCAAACTGCATCACTGCACAAGATAGAAACAATATTTAGGTAGGTAATTCAGTAACACACCTTTATGTACATGCAGACATATGGGTGCATGAGTACAATTACTCACAATGCTCGTGGCATTTAGCTAGGGACTCCAGGTCGTCAACGTGATAGTAATCATAACCTGACGTCCCCAAAACTTCAAAGGGAAGATAGCCAATGATAGGAGGGGCTCTGAAAAATGAGGTAGAAAAGAAACACATATAAAACGAACGCATGAGTAGAACAGAGAATGGAAAGAAATGGAAAAAAAAGCAAAGTAAGTTTGACTGTTACCTATGATCTAAGAGCAGAAATTTCCACTCTAGACTGTGTCTGGATGTAAACTCTTCGTTAGGCTCCTCTATGGTACACATCTCCTGCACACAAATTAAATCAATCAATAGAAGCTAAGCTACATGTGCCTGTGGTACACATCATCTTCAGACGCTCGAACGGTAATCAATAGAGGTGGAGCACAAATGTGTTTGTCATAGACAGAGCACAAGTTCGTCTAATCAGTCAACGGTCAATATGAGCTAAGCCCACACGTGTTCTAGACTTGAATGAATCCCCTTTCCAGGTAAACACATTTGCTTGACAGCAAAAATAACATTCGATTGTTAATATTTAACGACACCCACAACAAACTCTACGAGTAAACTAGAATACCAGTAAACAGGAACAGATATGTCTCAGAACCAATCAACAAAGAGCTTTGTTCATTCAAAAATCTAAACGGAAAAATCAGATGAACATGGACCGCACTTACAAACCAAAAAGAACAATTCACGATTTTTGTAGGTAACCCAGAATCAAAACTGAGCCTCTTGCCTTGATGAACTGAGGCTTGGTTAGCCTCACTGTTGCTACAAAACACACGTGGTCGTCAAAGGCTGGCCTTAGTGACTGCTGGAGTACTCCTTCCAGTCCGTTTCGGCTTATACGTGGCACTGAGACAGGAAGAAGACAAAACGAGAGAGGGAGAGAAAGGTTATAAATTGAAAACTGAGACACACTGATACGCCGTTTTCAGTCAATGAAAACGTAGCTTTTTGAAAATGCTCTCCAAATGCTCTTCAAACGATTGCGCATTTTTATCCATCGCCGTGACGTTTCAGAGAGCCGGAAAGTAATGACGCGGGAAATTGAAGCATCTTACGTGTAGTTGTTTATGCGCAGTACAGGGATGAGAGCGTTTTCAGACATTTCAGTGTGGATGAGCAAACGATTGAAAACAAACCATCCCCCAATACTAATCTAGACCAGTATATCATTCAAATTAAATTCCAAACTTTTTCAAAATGCGTAGGAACCCTGAACAGTTTAACAAAATTTGGGATCTTCAGGAACATCTTCCCAGAAGAAGAGGAGAACTCACCAAATAGAGAGTTTTGTACTGAAGTGTAAACAGTACTTACTGTTGCTGAGAGACTTGAAGTTGCCGATGAATCTGACGTATTCGTACATGGCCGGATCTTTGGGTTCCACAGAGCCTCGAAGCATGTGACAGCAAAACTCCAGCTGGCCCTTAGCTAGAGATAAACAAAGACAGATTTTAATTCAAATGCAGACTTGAAAAGAACAGTAGCAACTGAATGAATCAGGTTGTGATGTCTCTCACTCTTGAGGTATTCTGGGCTGAGGTTCTCGGCTTCTGGGTGTGAGGAGAGGGCTTTGTACACATCACTGTGCTCTCCGGTTGGAAGGAAGTTAAGCAGGTTCTGATCTACTAAATCTGACTACAACCCAGAGACAAAGCATTGCAACATTTTACAGAAAAATCACAGACAACGAAGTGATGTCATGTGGTCTGACTTGAGGCAGATCAGCAATTACATCACTGTAAATCGATTCTTTTTCTAAAACAGCACATATCAGTGGTTGATTCCTCCTTAAATGCAGACACTTGCAAAAGAGTATATATATTTATATAAATATATATTTATAATTGAAAAAGGCGGCCTTTCACCTTTTGTGATTAATAAAAAAAAAAGGCATGTTACAGGAAAAAATGCAAAGTTCATCATCCTAAAAGAAACCTTGTGAAATCCAACAAGTTGCTTAAACAGTAATTCATTCATTTAATGCCACCAAGCATTTTTATCAAACAAAAAACGGAGCATCTTGGGTTCATCAGCCGAACGATTTTTGAAAAGAAATATTCTGATTGACAAACATCTCAATTATCACCTACCGGTAAGTGGCCGAGTAAAGACGTGACACTTTCAGACACATAGATGACGTTTCCATCGGTCAGGATGACGAGGAAGAAGCCGTCCAACGCCTAGGAATCGCAAAAGGTCAATAAGCATTGGGAAAAATAAATAAACAAATAAAAGCATCACTCATATACACCAATTTATAAATTTCTCACCTCCAGCATGAGTTGTGTGAACTCCTCATTGCTGAGGAAAGGGGGCTTCCAGTCCTGTCTGATTTCGCTCGACTCAGACTGTGCAGTGATTTCTGAACAAAGGAAAGATCTTAGAATACTAAATGGAAAAAAGTATTGGGACACGTGACTGTTCACATCCATATGTACTTCTTCTCCAAACTGTTACCACAAAATTGTACAGGATCTTTGGATGTAGAATGTAATTTTCCCTTCGTTTGATTCAAGAAACCCAAAGGTGTTCCAGCATGATAATGACCATGTTCACAAAAGCCAACTCTATGAAGATATGCTTTACATGGATTGTAAACCTGATCTCTGACCCCAACCTTACTGAACACCGTTGGGATGAATGTAACCTCACCTACATCAGTACATGACTTAAATAACACCCGTGTGAGCACAAATCTCCACAAACACACTCCAAAATCAAGTGGAACATCTTCCCAGAAGAGTAGAGATCATAATCACACATCAGAGACATGTGCAATGAGTATTACTTCATCATCTTTGACTCACAGATGGACTTATTTGTAATGCATGCATAGACCAGCGATGTTCCCTTCAGGAGGTGGAAGATACGAAGCAGCAAATAAACTGTCGCTTCTCAAAGTGGATGTGTTGGAAGTAGGAAAAATGGGCAAGCGTAAAGATCAGGGGGCCAAATATTTTTATTCGTGTAAAGTGTCGTTTGCCAGGTCTGTTTGTGACATCACTAGTTCTACTGCAGTAACTATTTTGAACAAGGAAGTGGAAGAGATTCTGTGTCGAATCTTGTTACAGTGGCATCTGTCAGGATTATATATTAGGATATATTAAGGCAGCAAGTGAATTTTTGTTTGATTCCAAGTTGATGTTGATTTGGAGGAAACAATGAAGAAGAAAAATGGGTAAGAGTAAAGATTGAAGGTTGACTGATTCATCTGCACTGATAGCTGAAACTATTGGTTATTGGCAAAAATCCATACAGATAGTTTTTCCGGGTTGCATCTTATGCGGAGAAGGTCTGCTGTAAATATACAGTACGAAAGCGGCCTCTAGAGTCGAATCACTGACACCACGTGCTCTTTGTTGAAGTCTTTATTTTTTTATTCATTTTGTAACTGTTTTTATTTATTTTAATTGTTACTTTATATGCATGCCTTTTATTTTCCTAAATATTTATTAATATACAGGTAGTCCCAGAATTATGATAGAGATGTGTTACAATGACCCAATCCTAACTTTTTGTATACAAATATTGTACGTTTAGACATGGCTTAGCCTACCCAGGAGTCTATAATTAAGGTGATCAGTATGGAGTAGCATACGGTCATTTGTTAATAATTTACCATATTGCAGTACATAATTTAGCAAACCAGAGCAATTTCACATTATGGAGATGCATCCATCCTGGCAGTATCCCGAAATTAAATTCAACACCGCCTACATGATTGCTTCAGTTTCCAAGCCCTGCTGTGAAAAGATGGCACATGTACACGACATGACGACTCGAAGTAAGTGTTTTATATATTTTAAAGTTCATTCTTGTGTGGCACTTAAAAATATTATTTGGCATATGTTGTTTTTCGTATAGGAGCCAATGGCTCCTTAATTTTATTTTATTTTTTTGGATCCCTGCATAGTTATTTAATTTAGCTCAATTTAAAATCGTTCAATTAATTGGTTATCAGCAAGTACAAGCCAACCAAGCTCTTGGTATCGGTCGAACTCTAGTAAAGATAAATCCATGGCATGATCGTAATGGTTTGATGACTGGGTCAGAGTATCTTCAAAACAGCATGATTAATCTGAGATCCTGGTTTGCAGTGGTTAATATGGGAGATGGAAGTTCAGTGATTGAGACATTGGACTTTGGATCGATGGTCACAAGATCAAATCTCAGCACCACCAAGCTGTTCCCTTAACTTCTCATTTGCAAGTCACTCTGGATGAGGACGTCTGCTAAATACCACAAATGTAAATGTTAATGCCTACCAAGAACAAAACTGCCTTCCTTTTTCCATTCCACAAGCTTTCCTGCTATTCATTCCTGGAAAAAAACCCTAATATTGTTTGCTGATGACATCACTAGCACTCAATTAATTAGGAAATGGAAACTTACATGGCAAAAACATTATTGGAAGATCGCTCGACCAGTCAAATTAGTGGACTGGAACTAACTGTTTAATAACAAGTTCTATGAATTTGCATTTTAAAGAACACTTCTGAAGAACCTTTTCGAGTTGGTACTTAAATGTGAATGTACAAACTGCTCTGACCGGAATGGGAAATTTCACTTTAACCCATTAAGAAGAAGCACAAAAGTTGAGGATGTGGCGAAAAAAAACAAAAAAAAACAAGCTTCGAATATTTTGATTCTGGACACAGATCCAGCACTTGTTCGTAAATCGTGAGACATAAATCAGGCTTGCAGCAGTCGTATCGCCGAGTCAGCTAGTTTACCGGCTTCGCTTCTTCGAATGAATTCGAACTGCAAGTTGCAAGTGGATAAAAGCATCAAGCAAATAAATGCATATGTACTTAAAACAGGAAAAAAAAAAGCACAGAGTGTTCTCAAAGAACAGCACTCAGTCGATACAAATCAGTACCCTAGGACATTTAGGCATTATCTCTTGAAACAGTGTGTGTGTGTGTGTGTGTTGTCAAAGATGGGATGACTAAGCACATCAAAGAGTAATGAAAAATGACTCAAGTGTGCATCAACATCTGAAATTGGCTTTCATTAACACTGAGTGTGTGTGAGTGTGTGAGTGTGTGTGTGTGTGTGTGTGTGTGTGTTACCTTTTTGCTTGCGTAAATAGTCAATGCTCTTCTGTAAGATGGTGGACTTGTCCATCCTGCGTGTGTTGGCAGGCAGCAAGGTGCCCAGCTCTTTGATGAGCACATTGAACTGGTCTCTCCTCCTCTTCTCTGATTTATTCCTGGAAACGCTGAATTGCAATTAAACAAAATCTATCAATACACTGAACGAGGATTTACACTCAAGAAATCTGAAGTGTAGGAGCTCCAAAGAAAACGCAACAGTCCTACCGTTTGGCCTTATCCCTCTCATCGCCTTCCATCAACTCATCAAAAATACTGCCATCATCCCTGTGACAAACATCAAATACAGTGTGATATAAAGCAAGTCATGACAAAATATAGTATATATATATATATAAAATAATATATATAATATTTCTCTTTTTCGGCATAAAAAAAAAACACACACGGATACACACTAATTGAATAATAGTAAAGCTTACAAGTAAAACCTCTGACCCAAAACATGTCATCTGACACCAAGAAAATCATTTCTTACACTACGGTGGCCACCTGACATCAACTCTGACACAAAAACATCCCCCTTAGACGCCAAAAACCTCATCAGTGACACTAAAATGTCATTAGGGATTTCAGAAGCATCATCAGTGATGCCACAAACATCATGAGTGACAATGGAAACAGCATCTGTGACACCAAAAACTTCATCGGTAAAACCAAAAGCGTCATCAATCAAGCCAAAAACGTCACCAGTGAAACCAGAAACGCCATCTGGGAGGCCAAAAGGGCCATCAGAGAAATCAAATGCGGCATCGGTGGCACCGTTCGACACATAAAGTGTGGCCAATGGCACCATAAACACCAGAAGTGACACAAAAATATTATTACTGACACCAAATCCTGTACATCATTAGAATATTTAATGAGGAGGATAAAAAAAAAAACATCTAATAGACCCACCCACCTGTCTATGGAGCTCATTGTGATGCTTCATGGGTCAGCCTGTGGACGACACACGCCAAATATCGGGAAGACATCTGAAAGAGAAATGAAGGAGAGCCTGCAAAACACACACGGCTCTCATATTATAAAAGTATTTTCAAAACATTTATTCAAAACATACTGGTTTTATTCCCCACCTTTTCACTCCTTTTAAACGTCCGAGTGTGTAGTGTGAGATCCGAGGTGAAAGGTTGGATGTTGAACACACACTTGATACCTGGCTACTCCTCTGGAAGCCCAAGTCTCCTGGAAATAAACACAAGAACAATGTCCTTTGAGAACACTTCAATCTCAAATGATTAGTGTGACTGTTGTGTGAACAATGCAGCTTATCAGCCTCTGAATGAACGAAGCAGATCGTTTATCGATGAATTAAAAGCCAAGTCTGATACCGCCGACATTTCACTAAAGCAGCATTTGGGGTTAGTTATATTCATTACACAGATGAAGAAGTGGAAACACTCCTTCCACTGTTTATTCAAATGAAACAATCTGACACCAGAGGCTTTATCTCTGTCACTCGACATCAGACACCAAAACTGTCATCACTGACCGCAAAACATGTTACACAAAATATCAGTGACACCAAAGCTGTCATCAGTGACATCAAAACTACCATCAGCACCTTCAAGACAACCATCAGTGACACAAAACTACCATCAGCTTTACCAAAACTGTCATCAGTGACACAAAACATCACTGACTCCAAGATTACCACAAGTGACAAAAAAAATTAAATTGGTGACAACAAAACTTTCATTAGTTACACGAAAACTACCATCAGTTACATTACATCAGTGACACCAAAACTGCCATCAGTGACACCAAAACATCAGTGACACCAAAACTGCCATCAGTGACACCAAAACTGTCATCAGTGACACCAAAACTGCCAAACTGCCATCACAGACACCAAAACTGTCATCAGTGACACCACAACTGCCAAACTGTCATCAGGGACACCAAAACTGTCATCAGTGACACCAAAACTGTCATCAGTGACACCAAAACTGTCAAACTGTCATCAGGGACACCAAAACTGTCATCAGTGACACCAAAACATGAGTGAAACCAAAGCTGTTATCAGTTACACAAAACATCACTGACTCCAAAACTACCATCAGTGACACAAAAAATTACATTGTTGACACCAAAACTTTAATAAGTGACACCATAACTGTCATCAGTGACACCAAAACAGTAAAACTGCAATCACTGACAGTTGACTGGATGATGTGATCAGCAGGGTTTCTGTTGCACTTCCTTTGCAGTGAACTGTTTCTCTCCTTCATGTTCCACAGCTGGAATAAAAAGTGATCATAAACCCAGACATAGCATCGAATAATATGGTTTTATCAGTCTCAGTAATCACAGGACGCCCACATGGCCACAGTAACACTTACTGAGGTTTCTGATCTTCTACATCTTCCCCGAATGGGTGTCAACAGGCCTCGTCGTAGCGCGCGACCGGAAGTGCTTTATCCAATCTAAATGCTCCAAAACTGCCCGGATTTCCTGTCTGCACTAATTTACCCTTCTTTAGGGGTGAGATTTAGCTCTTTGTTGACCGGGTATAAAAATGACGAAATGCATAGTTGGAAATAATCATAAAAACCGCCAGGCCTAACCTATTTTTGATGCTCTGTTTTACGTGTGCGTTTCTGTCATGCGCACTACGTTCTTCCGGGGAGCAGTATTTTTTTTATTAATGATCTAATTTAACGCACCACGCGTTTGGAACAGGCCTGAGGTCGAACTGTGTTAAACCACCGCTAATAATAATGCGGAGTTTTTGTATCGTTAATACTTTTTTTTTTTTTTTTTTTTGCAAGTTAAAATTTATTTTCCAACGAATTAAAAAGATTAGGCCTTTATATGATTCCTGTAACTTGTAGTACGCGGTGTAGGTGTAATATTATTATTTTAAATAAGTTACTTGAATATACTGTATAATCTTACGCTTATAATTTGGCCTACCGAATAAAAAAATGTTTATTATACATTGTTTTAGCTTTAATGAATATATAATATATTTTTATATATATTTAAAATTAAATATTAGTGGGGGGTTTTTATATGGCGCGATTTAATGACGCAATCGTCGCGACGAACCCGCTTCTGATGGTTGAATCTCAAACGGCTTATAACTTCCTACGTTAGTGCACTATGTAGTGTATATACTAACGGCTGCTACACACTCTGTAGTGTACTTTGTGTCTGAAAGGAAGAGATTTAGGATTTGGATAAAGGACAACCTTCACGTGGGAGAAGAGAAGCTGAGGGTGAAGTCAGGCTTGTGTATGAATGTGTGCTGAGAAAAAACCGATACAATGTTGTTGAGTTTCAGGAGAGTGGCAGCGTCTGTCCACGTCTCTGTCCAAGTCTCCACTGTCCAAACCCTGAGACACAACTGTCGACTTTTCTCTTCTCAAACGATTGGCAGAAAAGTAAGTCTCTCTCTCTCTCTCTCTCTCTCTCTCTCTCTCTCTCTCTCTCTCTCTCTCTCTCTCTTTCTCATTCTTTCTGTCTTTCTCTGTCATTCTTTGTTTTCTGTCTGTCTCTCTCTCTCTCTCTCTCTCTCATTATTTCTGTCTCTCTCTCTCTCTGTCATTCTTTGTTTTTTGTCTGTCTGTCTGTCTTTCATTCTTCCTGTCTCCCTCTTTTTCTGTCATTCTTTCTGTTTTCTGCCTGTCTCTCTCTCTCTCTCTCTCTCTCTCTCTCTCTCTCTCTCTCTCTCTCTGTGTCAACATTTCTGTCTCTCTTTCTCTGTCATTCTTTCTGTTTTCTCTCTCTCTCTCTCTCTCTCTCTCTCTCTCTCTCTCTCTCTCTCTCTGTCTCTCTCTCTTGCTCTCTGTGTGTGTGTCTCTCTCTCTCTCTCTCTCTCTCCTTCTCATAGTAATGAATTAGCTGCAGTAATACCCGAGTCACTGCAGGGTTGTAACTGATATGTGTATGATATTGTGTGTGTTGCAGGGTTTAGTTCTCGGTGTGTATGAGAAGGAGAAAGAGAGCAACACTGCATGTCTCACTGAGGCAGCTGCTGCGTTTGACAGAACTGTATCAGGGAAACTCAGCGATGTTCTCACTGTGTGAGTGTCTCGTACATTTCAGATTCTCTTTCATAGGTGCCGTGCTGCTCATTTCACTTCCAGGCCTTCAGCCGTGTCCTCCTTCAATCAGTGTAACAATGTGACCCATACAAATCTGAAATCTTTATTCCAACACTCGTTCCGTGCATTACTGCGTTTTCCCGGGGATTTGAAATGAAGGCAAATTGTGTGTTTTGCTGCAAATCTGACAGGAACGAAAAGTCATGGTACATGAAAAACCAAATCGCAGTATGATAAATTTTCAAAGCAACATGGAGTTTATGCAGATTAGATTCGATTCGATTCAACTTTATTGTCATTGTTCAAGGTACATGTACAGAGCAATAAAATGCAGTTTAGCATCTAACCAGAAGTGCATTAGTGGCCTATTTACAATAAATAGCAGTGTGATAAATAAGGGTATGAGGTCTGTATATACAGTGGTGAGGGTAAATAATATACAAAAGGTGCAGTAGGTAATAATATATAGTAATATACAATAAACTAAACTTTCATTCGGCTTCTCCCATTAGGGGTCGCCACAGCGGATCACCCGCATGTTTAATTTGGCACATGTTTTTACGCTGGATGCCCTTCCTAACACAACCCTCCCCATTTATCCGGTCTTGGGACCGGCACTAAGAGTGGCTGGGGTTGGTTCCCTGACCGGGGATCGAATACAATATACTGTGCAAAGATTGTGCGTATTCATGTCAGAAGATAACATGCTCAAATGACATGATATAGTTATGTACAAGTATGTATGTATATACAGAATAAATATGGGTGGAATATACAGTAGTGTGGTGATAAAAGTGAGTTATACATGGTGCAAAAATGCATAGTGGATAAAACAGTGCTATACTGTATGATGATCAGATGTTCAGTGCAGTAACAGGTGCTGACTGCGAAGGCAGTGGAAGTGGAAGTGTATTCCAGCAGAAAGGCCTTGCTCACCCTGACGGCCCACCACTGTCTTTATGTAGCACTTTTAAACAAGTCAGACATGACCAGCGGTAAACCTGAGTACGAGCTTTTGACTAATTATCATCTTTGATTTTCTCTTTCTAGATCTGGACCTCCACTGAAGAAAGGCAAGAGTCGGGTATTCTACGGATTAAACCAGGTATCTGAAATGTTATTGGCTCATAATACGTTTTGTGTCATGCTGGATGCTATGTAGACCTCCACAATTGCACCACCTTGATCAAATATTCATCGTATCCTCTTTCTTGAGATTGCACAGTTATATTTGTTTCTATTTGTCACAGGAGTTTCCAAATGTAGCAGTAGTGGGTCTCGGCCAAAAAGGAGCAGGCGTGTGCAGGAAGGAACACTGGGATAACAGCAAGGAGAACATCCGAGCAGCTGTAGCAGGTAACCTGTTTTGTCAGCTAAGACCTCTCGGCTTTACACACAGCAATATATGTTGAAGTAGATTTTATTTCTTATTGAAAGAGGGTCGGAGGAAAATGTCCAGGGAGGCAACAGTAAATCAATAAGCCTCTTTATCACCGTGCTGAACAGAAAAGCATATTGGTCAAAGTCCATAGTAGAATCCAAGAGCAAGACTTTATATTGATGACGGTTCAACGGTTTTGCCGAATAATTTGTACCGATAGGTGATTGCTGGAACTATCGGCTATCAACAAAAATCCATAACGATATTTTTTCCGGGTTGCGTCAGTTGCTGGAGCACCTGAGAATGTCCACTGTTATTATACAGTACGAGGGCGGCCTCTAGAGGCGAATCACTGACACCACATGCTGTTTGATTTGACACGGGACTGCACATTTTACCTGATTCATGTTAGTCCATGGTGCATTAAGTTAACAGATAAAATTAAAATCAACTACAGTCAAAAACGTATCAGGCAATGTTGAAATGAACAAAAAATATTTCTGAAGCATTTATTAACTTCTATTAAAATGGAATCTTATTGTAAAGTGTTTTTATTTCACATAAATACAGTCATGTTTAAAATGGCCATCTTTAAATCTCTTCACGAAATCCAGAGCACTGATATTACATTAATTTGTTTTTTTTTATTTTTTATATTGTAGTAGTTTTTTGCATGGAGTGTTATGTTTTTTTATGTTTTTTTTTTTTTTTTTTAACCATTTTACGAACTATTGGTTGATTAATCAGTTATCGGGTAGTACAATCCAATCAGTATTGGTAAAATCCACTATTGGTAGATCTCTGATGATTATATATATATTTTTTTTACAGTGGGCTGCAGGCAGCTTCAGGACCTCGAGATTGCTCACGTGGAAGTAGACCCATGCGGAGACAGTCAGTCAGCAGCAGAGGGCGCTGTGCTCGGTTTGTTCGAGTACGACGAACTTAAAAGCAAAAAGAAGACCCAGGTCACTCTGCAGTTATACGGCAGGTATGGCAGGATGCAAAATAGACAGGATTGTGCTGTAATGTAAATAATCCAAAACAACAAGTTCTTAAGGTTTCCATCCCTCTCATACAACGTGTCATACTTTTTTATCCATTTCCAGTTCCCTTTAATAAAGACTCAGTCTGTTCATTTCTAGATGTCATTTCAGAGGTGTGTGTTTCCTTTGTAGTGGAAATGATGAAGCGTGGGCAAAGGGAGTCCTGTACGGAGAAGGCCAGAACCTGGCCAGAAGATTGATGGAGGCTCCAGCTAATCACGTTACACCTACGGTTTTTGCCGACACGATCGAGCAGAAGCTGTTTCCCTTTTCAGACAAAGTAATCGTCCACAAAAGGTATCGCTTTTATTTTCCTCCTGATTTTTTTTGCTGCCCAGGATTAAAAGGTTTGAGTTCGAATTATACAAAAAGTACCAACTTCGATTCTCAGAAACAAGTCATGGATCGAGAGCGAGCAGATGGGGGCGTTTCTCAGCGTGTCAAAAGGCTCAGAGGAGCCCCCTGTCTTCCTGGAGCTGCATTACGCTGGAAACCCAGATTCCACCCAGGCGCCTTTAGTGCTCGTAGGCAAAGGAGTCACTTTCGACAGGTGATTTGTTAATCTATTTATACAAACACACTCATGTCAAGGTTTCTATTCCCTCTCCTGACGCTTCACTCTCCCGTTCCTCAGCGGTGGAATCTCAATAAAACCCTCCGCCGGTATGGATGCCATGAGGGCCGATATGGGCGGAGCCGCAACCGTGTGTTCAGCCATCGTCACAGCAGCTGCTCTGCAACTGCCAGTCAACATCGTAGGTCCGCATACATCGTATTTCCGCCGACGTTTCAATGACTTCTGCACTTGCGTTATTCCTCATACAAGGATTTTTTTTTTTTTATTAGGTTTAGCACCTCTCTGTGAGAACATGCCCAGCGGAAAAGCTAACAAACCAGGAGATGTTGTGAAGGCGAAGAACGGCAAAACCATCCAGGTATCGTATCCCATCACGTACCACAGCGCTGCACAATTAAGATTCGTGAAATGATTTATGTTCTGCTCTCCGATAGGTTGATAATACCGATGCTGAGGGGCGTCTGATTCTGGCCGACTCCCTCTGCTATGCTCACAACTTCAATCCCAGGGCGATAGTCAATGCTGCGACTCTTACTGGTGTGTACCTGTTTTTTATATATGTAGTATAAGTATATAACATACACATTTAGTTTTGGGATTTTTAGGCACAAGACGTTTATAGTTTCAGTTTCCCTCTTAGTATATGAGCGTATATCTGTACTCGTATATTTTCTTAAATGCATCGAATAATTTTTTATTTTTATTTGTAATTTTTCCCCATTCCCTCAGGTGCCATGGATGTAGCCTTGGGTTCTGCTGCTACAGGAGTTTTTACAAACTCTGACTGGCTTTGGGAACAGCTGCATAAGGTAACCCCAGACACATCATTCATTCATTCATTCATTCATCCTCAATATAATAAAATCCTTCTTAATCCCGATTAGAATCCTGGTAGATCTAATGAAGCTTTTTGAACACTCTATTCCACATTTAGTCTCCATTTGCTGTTATAATGACCGCCACACTTCAGGGAAGATGTTCCTCTAGATTGTGGAGTATGTTTGTAGAGATTTGTGTGATGGGTGCAGTCAGCGTTAACATTCATCCCATAGGTGTGCAGTAGGGTTGAGGTCAGAACTCTATAGCAGAGGATCATCCAGTCTGTATTCGACATAAAGCAGATCTTTATGGAGCTGGCTTCCTGGACAGTGGTATTGTCATGCTGGAACAGTTTTGGGGCTCCTAGTTCAAGTGAAGGGAAATTTCCTGCTACCACATAAAGTGCGTCTGTATTTTTCTAGTCCATAGTGTGGAGCAGAATGTGTTTAGAGCAGTGTGGTTTTCACAATGTGGATAAAGATAAATAAATAAAGATGAGTTCTTTATTAATCTTCATTAAGTTCATATTCTCAAAGCAACCATAAACAAACAATTAGGTCACTGATGCAAATAAATTAAAACATCAGTCAGGGAAGCGGGAGAAAAAAGTGGAACTATTTTGCTTAAATGAGTTTAATTTGTTGCTTTTGCCACATCTTCTCTCTGTGAGATGAGATTGTTAGACGTTGCTTCACTGAAAACAAAGTACATTTCTCACCTCAATATTGATCATGACCTGAAACTGGCAGTATTTAAAAAGATGTTCAATTCAAAACAGGCTCATTGCAGCCACTAATGCAGTGATAAGACTCCCATATTGATGTACTTTTTTTTGTCCCTGACTTGTTTATGGGTCTTGCCAAATGCATGTACTTTTTGTTTTGTTTTTTGTTTTTTTTGCACAGATTGCAGTTTTGCACACAAATACACTTTTATATTCTCTATTTTTTAACTTGATGCTATTTGAAGTTCTTTATTTAGAACTGGGGGGGGGGGGGGGTGACTGAGGACAGGTGAGGCTTGAAAATCTACACTCCTATAATGGTAGAAAAAACGTTTGAGAAGCACTGGTTTAGACAAATCTACTCCTTTTAAATTAAATGCACTTCATGACCTTTCCAAAAGGGGGCGCTATTTAACCAAACCTCTTTATTTCAGTGTTTTTAAAATGTGGGACATAAATCCTAAGTGACAGGTTGCTCACCTGGTATTGGTTTTGTTGAAATTGCGTAGAGTTTATAAATATCTTTAATATTTTTGACATGTGATAGTGATGAATTCATAATGAAGGATAAATACAACACGAATGAATTACATTTGCTATGTTTGTGTTCTTCTAAGATATGGATGTTGAAAAATATAGACGTAAAAACTTGGACAATGCCACAAGATACTGCATGATGAATAAATAAGATCTGAAGTGCAGGAGGAATAAAATGACAATAAAACAAAGACACATTTTTTGTCATGACTGGGATTTGACTGTTTTGTTTTTTGTGTGTGTGTGTGTGTGTGTGTGAGCAGGCGAGTGTTATGACTGGAGATCGCGTGTGGAGGATGCCACTGTTTCAGCATTACAGCAGACAAGTTACAGAAAGTGCTCTGGCAGACTTGAACAATATCGGGAAATATAGCCGGTACCTGTCTTTTTCACTGTTGGAGGCTTTCAATATCCCTCCATTATCTTTCTTACTTCTCTTTCTACCAATCTTTCTTTTTCTTCCTTCCTGTGTTCGTCGTTTTCTTGACTCCTCTGTGTTTTCTCTGCTCAGCTCTGGTGGAGCGTGTACAGCCGCCGCCTTCCTGCACGAGTTTGTAAAAGCCAGTCACTGGGCACATCTGGATATCGCTGGAGTGATGTCTAATAAGGATGAAGTCCCCTACCTGCGCAAGGGAATGTCCGGGAGACCCACGCGGACACTGGTCGAGCTCGTCGCTGCCCTGGCCACCGAGTCTTAACCTGCGTGGGATCTTTGACCTCTCAGACCACAGGACTGAAAGCGGTTAATATTCATAACGCATTTTTTTTTTTTCCACTTCAAAATTCCCGTTTTCTTTGTGGGAATCAATCACTCACATGTAGAACTTGAGACTTTGATAAAACTTGATGGGAATGATCCTGATGTGTTTATAATACAGTACAAACTGCTCATTCTAAAGGTTTTTCCCCAGACTGCCTCACATTTGTACACTTGTATACAATACATGAATAAAAGTTTTTGGACACCTGACCATATGATCGGTATGTGCTTTCTTAACATCGCATTCAGTCCCAATTTGCTGCAATAATCTCCACTTTTACTTTTTCTGGAGTCACATGTTAGAGTGTATCTACTTTAACTCAAATACATGGTTTGTGTACGTCATCCAACGCTGCTACTAACCATTAATAATACATAATTTCAAAAAGTATTGATCAATGACTTTGTTCTATATGAATGTAAATCTGCAAGTCTCATGGTCATGTTTTGGTTGAAAGTTGCAATAACTTTTGAAACAATTCCTTGCATAAAAATACTTTTCTTAAAAGTAAATCTTTTTGATATAATCATGGAATTCCTACCTTTTAACTGTCAAACAGACGCTTGTATAGCGTGTTTAACAACAGACGTTGTCCCAAAACAACTTTATAGAGATAAATAGGTTATCAAATGAACAATCATGTTAGTGCCTATAAGTTTAACTCGTAAGTTTATCCCTAATGAGTGCCAGTGACGACTAGAGAGGAAAAACCATCCTCATCTTGGTGGTACTGAATGCCTATTCATTACAGTTCCATCATTGTTGAGGTTTACTGTTCAGTGATATGTGCTTAAATGCAGAACTGTTCATGCAAACTGTAGTCCTGAGCCATTGAAGTGTTTATATTAATCACAGTCCAAATCCATCCTCATAGTTCTTGAGTTGCTCAGTAACTTCCTCGATCTTTAGGCTGTTGAAGTGTAACCATCCCCAGGTGTACAGAGTTTCTCCGAGAGCGAGAGAAAGAAAGAGAATGGAGGACTACATAAATCATTATCAGTGACTAGAGCATTCAGTGTCTTTGTGTTCATTTGGAGATGTTTTACCAAGAAGTTGTCGTTTTTGAAGGAGGGTTGAATTTTGTCATTTCGATAAAAATGATTTTTGTTACACTAAAAACAAATCCATGGGCCCTCGACAGTACCAATGGGGACAAAACCATCTGCAAATAAGAATGATCCAGAAACAGAGAAAAAAGAAGGCTCTTCGCGTGATAGACCGCTGTGTGACCAGATGTTACGCCCCGAAGATCAGCTAGACAATCAAATCAAAGTCGAGAGGGTATTTCTTTGATAAATGATACAAGTAAAGTAAACTGTAAAGTCATCATGCAGAAGATCATGCTGTTTTACAGACAGCACCTTGTCTGAGATTGAGCTGTGATTTGTTGAAGTCCATAGAAGTCTGTTGACATCTGTAAAAGTCTGCTGAGGTCTGTAGAGATTTGATGAGGTCTTTTGAGGTTTGCAGAGCTCTGTCAGTCTGCTGACATCTATAGTGGTCTGTAGAGGTTTGCTGAAGTCTGTAGAGTTCTCTTTAGCTTTGCTGAGGTCTGCCGAGATTTGTAAAGGGCAGGCTGAGGTCTACTGAAATCTGCTGAGGTCTGTTAAAGTCTTTTGAGGTATGTCAATGTCTGCTGAAGTTCTGTAGAGGTTTGCTGATGTCTTCTGAGTTTTGCTGAGATCTGTTGAGGTTTGTTGAAATCTGTCAATGAGTTTTGATAAGTCTTTTAAGGTTTGCTAAGATCTATAGAAGATTGCTGAGGTCTGTAGAAATCTGTAAAGGTTTTCTGAAGTCTGTCGAGGTTTGCAGAGGTCTGTAGATATTTGCTGAAATCCGTTGTGGGCTGCTGAAGTCTGCAGAGGTCTGTAGAGGTTTGCAGAGGTTGGTAGATGTCTCTAGAATTCTTTATCAGTCTGCTGAGATTTGTTAAGGGTTCCTAAGATTTGTTGTATGTTGAAGGTTTGCTAAGCTCTTTTGGTCTGATACAGTTTGTCAAGGATTGCTAAGATCTGTTGAAGTCTGTCAAGGGTTTCTAAGGTTTCTAAGAATGTAGAGGTCTGGTGTAGTCTGTAGAAGTCTGCAGATGTCTGTGGAGATCTTCTGATGTTTATAGAGGTCATTGAAATGTTTCGAAATCTGCTTAAGTCTGTTGAGGTTTGTTGAGGTTTACTGAGATCTGTTGAAGTCTGTAGATGTATGCTGAGGTTTGGTGAGCTCTGTTGAATTGTGTAAAGGGTTGCTGAAGTCTGTGGTCTGCTAAAGTCTGCTGAGGTCCATCATTGTTTGCTGTAATCTGTAAATGTCTTTAATCATCTAGAGGTCTGCAGAGATCTGTAAAGGTCTGCTGATATTTAGAGAGGTCTGCTAAAATATGGTGATGGTACCTGATATCTGTTGTAGCTTGTAGAGGTCTTATAAGGTTTCCTATTATATATAGAGATTTGCTGAGGTCTGCTGAAATCCGTCGAGGTGTGCTGAAGTCTGTTAAAGATTGGTGAGTTCTTTTTAAGTCTGTAGAGCTGTTGCTGAAGTTTGTAAATGTTTACTGAGGTCTGCTGGAGTCTTGAGTCTGGTGTAGTCTATAGAATGTAGCTGAGGCCTGTGGAGGTTTGGTAAGGTCTGTAGTGGGTCTCTTGTGTCCTGCAGAGATTTATTGAGCTCTGTTGCATATTTGCATTCAGTAATACTTTGATATCATCTGGGGTTTTTGACTTTCCACTGTCTGGTCCAAATTATTGAGCACATTATTCAGGAAGTAGGAAATTTCACATCACGTGACCTCACAACATCACATGATGCACATGTTCTAACTGAAAACTGGCCTTCTGACCCATTAGAATTGAGGATTTGGCTGCATCTTTTGTAGTCCCTAGACTATAAATTCATTTTGTAAGAGCAAATAAAGGTTTTTTGTCTTCAATAAGATCACACACACACACACACACACACACACACACACACACACACACACACACACACACACACACACACACACACACACACACACACACACATTATGAACAGTAGGGGGCAGTACAAAGACAGAACCTGATGACTAATCTTACATTCATGCACAAGGAACGTGTTATAGATGTTGAAGCCTCTTAAATATATTGTGTGTGTGTGTGTGTGTGTGTGTGTGTGTGTGTGTGTGTGTGTGTGTGTGTGTTGATTAAAGCCATTGTTCTGGCAAGAACCATAAGCCGATGGGGAATTTTTGCAATAAATTGGTAATCTGTAGTGAAACTAACACACTCACCCACCTATACACACAAACACACACACACACACACACACACACACACACACACACACACACACACACACACACACAATATGGAGCTGCAATTCATGCCATCAATGATTGATAATTTATATAAACTAGAACATTTGAATTGATTTCGAGGTAGGACCGTGTGTCTGTGTATGTGTGTGTGTGTGTGTGTGTGTGTGTGTGTGTTTTGAATCATCGGTCCCCCACAGTAACACTCTCAGTGTTTAGAATTACAGGCAAAAGGACAAGGCCAAAGAGATAAACCTATTTTTTTTTTAGCTGCACTGTTTAAATTTTTCAGGACAACGGGTTTTGTGGTCAATGACATCCGATAAATACACTTTGTGTATATTTGTCTGTTGGGATGTGTGTGTGTGTGTGTGTGTGTGTGTGTGTGTGTGTGTGTGTGTGTCTGTCTGTGTCTGGGGGGGTGTTCCAGCACATATGTCTTGTTGCGTTGGGTTTAAATGGTCACATGCTGTGTGGTGCATGCACATCTGACTGACTGTGTGTGTGTGTGTGTGTGTGTGTGTGTGTGTGTGTGTGTGTGTGTGTGTGTGTGGCCTCTTTACACTGCTTTGAGACTGATTAACATTCTAGCTGTCACTCCCTAATCCGGATCCTTGAACAGGACGAAGCCACACTTACTATTTTCAAGCACAGTGACTGATATGCTGTAGGAGCGTAATTCTCACACTACCATAATACAAGACACATTTTTATGTTTCCTTTTACAAGGCAACAATTTCTTTATTTTCTAATAGCTTTCGATCCAAAGTTTATTGTTGTGCAGTACATTTTCTGTGCACTGATACTCATGAGACGAGGAAGGAGCACATGACCACGCAGTCGCTGTGCATTTCCTTCATTCATCCTTTATCCTTAGTAACTGCCTGGTCAGAGTCACAGACTACTATGTTGTTTGATTGTTTTGTTTTTAGGCACTTTATAGATTAGAAAATATGTCAGGATTTTACAAGACAAAGAAAAATGATCACAGCTTTATATTTTTTTGATATATGTGATATCAGATTCAGAGTCATAAAAATTTTTGCTTTGCATTTATATTTTTGTACAATACCTCGGGACGCTGCCAGGATGCACACATCCAGTGTTGTGAGATGACTTACTCTCACCAGCGTTCGTCAGAATTCAGTGATCTCATTGTTAGTGTTATTTATTACTGTGTTTTTGGTGTTTTAGCTCTCGTCTCTCTCCTTTTTATCCGCATCTCCAGACACTGAAACACAGCGCGTCCGGTTCCGACCTCCACTTGTGAACTGGCACTCGTTACATTACTGTAGTGTAAATAGTCATTTTTGCTTAATTGTGTACTGTTTTAATTGTAAATTATTAACAAATTACAGTATTGTGCTTTTTTGGTAGTACAGTAGGTCTTAAACTGTGGAACAGTCTCCCTCTATATATTCATCAGGCTTCATTCTTAGAGGTTTTTGTTATGTTTAGTTTTTTTTGTCTGGCTTTTGAAGTAGGAAAATTGTGATTTCAAAACCCCTTACATTTTACATAGATTTGTCTTACATTGTGTAAAGCCCTTTAGGCAACAAAATTGCATTTAAATGTTCTATATAAATAAATAGAAGTTGAAGTTGAAGCAGTATACTACCCCATACTGATCACCGTTCTTTAAGACTCCTGGGTCTCAACTTACGATATTTTCAATGTGCTCATTGGAATGCATCTCCATCATAAATCGGGGAATTCCTGTATTTCATATATTTATCAAGATATATTTTTAGAACTTTCAG
>JBCEWE010000127.1:960000-977500 GCA_039877035.1 Silurus lanzhouensis | reverse complement strand
ACTGATTTGTTTTATAGTTCTATAGTTTGTTACATGCACTTGTCTCCCCGTATGTGTCCTACACACTTCTACTCAGTTTTTGACCTTTTTTATTACTTCACAATTGTTATGTTGCCCAGAGACTCTACACACTTCATGTTCCCTCAGTTACTCCTTCTAGATTGTGACAATCTTGTATCAACCTCTATCTATCTATCTATCTATCTATCTATCTATCTATCTATCTATCTATCTATCTATCTATCTATCTATCTATCTATCTATCTATCTATCTATCTATCTATCTATCTATCTATCTTTATTACAAAAAAATATTTATATTCCTTGACTTTCAGAGTATAAGTAGTGTAACTTTGGTAACTCGTTGGCCAAGTCCACAATATTACAAAAACAAGGAACAAACACTGATCAAGTTTGCTTTTCTTCTTTACATGATCGTCATTTTCCATCCACAGTATATTTATTTCTTTGTGTGAAATTCAGCCACAAGAGTGTGAGTAAAGTCAGGTACTGATGTGGGTGAGGTGAGGAGGTCTGGGGTGCAGTCAGCATTAAAACATCTGTTCAGTAATGCTGAGGTCAGAGCTCTATAGCAAGAGATTTTCCACTCCAACCCATATAAGGCATATCTTCATGGAGCTGGTTTTGTGCACAGGGGCATTGCCATGCTGGAACAGGTTTGGATCTCTGAGTTCAAGTAAAGGGAAAATGTCATGCTAACATCTAAAGACATCCTGTACCAACAAATATACTCTTTATCCATAAATAGAAATATTGCCAAATAGAATAGAGATCATTTCAGGTTTAACATGAGTGAACTATTAATAATATAATATTAATCATGTAATATTAATACTTATATTTGTTTTAATTAACAGTGTAATAAAGAGAAATATTAGCTCAATGTTGTTTGTATAATGATTTTAGCAATAGACATTTTTAATACAGCTTTACATGGAGAAATAATTGCATATATAAATTTTAGTTTCAAAAATTAATCCTTATAAATTTAGATAGGGAAGTGGTAGATCAGTGGTTAAAACTTTGGATCACTGATCAGAAGGTCGGGGGGTTCATGCCCAAGCACTGCCAAGCTACCACTGTTGGGCCCTTGAGCAAGGCCCTTAACCATCTGTGCTCCAGGGTGCTGTATCATGGCTGCCCCTGTTCTCTGACCCCAGCTTCCTTTCAGGCTGAGAGATACGAGGAAAGAGTTTTGAGTAAACAGCTGATATGTCTGTATGTTTATCGTGTTGAACTCACACCTTTTCAGGCAATGAGAATCAGAGGTGGAGAAAGTACACACATTCTTCACTCAAGTAGAAGTAAAGATACTCATGTTTTAAAATACTCTAGTAAAAGTTGAAGCACTGACTATCCTTTTTTACTCAAATAAAGTAAAGAAGTTTGGGCTCTGACATGTACTTACGTAAAAAGTAGCCATTAGTACTTCGTTTTATAGTACTACCTGTTTTATTGTCACGCTGGTAACTGGACCTCACATAAATGTATCCAGGCTGAACAACCACCATATGGAACACAAGCAGAGAGAAGATGATGATGATCAGGTGATCATCACTTCTTGTTGTCTTCTGCCTTGCTCATTGTTAGCTTTGTAAACTAGCCCACATCTGGGGTGCGTGTTTAAAACTAAAGTAACAAGCCTGGTTTGAAAACGTAAGAAGTAGAAAGTACAGATATTGTAGAGTGAAAGTAAAAAATGGTCCAAAAAATAAATACTAAAGTAAAATACTGATACCAGAAAAACTACCTAAGTACAGTAACAAAATATTTGTAGTTCATTACTTCCCACCTCTGATCAGAATGTAGTATTTAGACAAATCATGGTGTGTGTATATATATAAATAACTGATTTGTGTAGGGAAGGACTGTAGTAGGTTCAGGCAGCAAGCAGATGATGAGAGTTGCAGATTGCTCACCACAACTGTGCAAACGGCATCATGGGTAAGATTAGCGGCAACATTTGCAAACCACTGCATCCATCTGTTCAAGTGAACATTTACATGTCCAGCATTTCATCTGTTTCACTCGAACTGCAGAGTGTTCAAGTAGCAAAGTCTGAATCAGTTATAATAATAATAATAATAATAATAATAATAATAATAATAATAATAATAACAGTAATAATAATAATAGTCATTCACACACAAGAAAGTATCCTTTCTTTCTTTCTTTCTTTCTTTCTTTCTTTCTTTCTTTCTTTCTTTCTTTCTTTCTGTTTCTTTCTGTCTGTCTGTCTGTCTGTCTGTCTGTCTGTCTGTCTGTCTGTCTGTCTGTCTGTCTGCCTGTTACATGTTATTTTCTCCCGCTTCCACCCCCAATATTGAAGTTTTGTCCCGCTCCTGCCTGCAAAAGCCCGCAGGTAAAGTAGTTTAATTTTCAGTGCACTGGCTACTTCTTCCTGCTAATCTGTTTTTTTCTGTTTTAATTGCTTTTAGTTTTATTTGAGTTAGAATTTTTGTGTAAATGATGAACATGGACATAAATAAGGATCTTTTCAGAACATAGAACATCAACTCAAACAATATGTTATAAAAAACAGGCCAAGGTTTTGTTGTGTTGTTTGTTCCTTTCTTCAATAATCAAGTAATATCTGTAGCACTCAGCGATTTTCCTCAGTGTGCTCTAGTAGTCTACAGCATTACCCACGCGAACTCTCGCTAGTTCTGCTACTAGTTTATTCGTTTCTGTGAAATATTTTCTTTTCTTTTCTTTTTTGTTTATTCCCCCTCAACCCACACAACTCACATTAATGCACTTCTTTCTTTCTTTCTTTCTTTCTTTCTTTCTTTCTTTCTTTCTTTCTTTCTTTCTTTCTTTCTTTGTCTCCTAATTTCATTGTACCCTGTTTGATTTGCTAGACATGGCTATGGCTTTGTCAGTCACAATCACAGTAGCACACTTAATTCAGGAAAAGAACCAGAAAATGTGATTCTCTTCTTCATGTGATCCTTAGGGAAATTCCCATGTTGCTACTTCCTGTTTTTGTTCTGTACTTGTTTCACTTTGTTTGTTTTTGGGTTTTGTGTAATTTTGCGCTTTGGTTTAGTTTCACACACAGTAAATTTTTAGAATCTTAAGATTCATATATGCTTTTTATTCAACTCTGCTATAGTGATCTGACCTCAACCCTATTGAACCAATGGGATGAATGTGAACTATGACTGCAGCCCAGACCTCTTCACCTTACCTACATTAGTACCTGACTATTAACACCCTTGTGGCTGAATGAGCACAAATCTACACTAAATCTATTGCAACATCTTCCCAGAAGAGTGAATGTTATTATAACAGTAAATGGGGAGCTAAATATAGAATGGCATCTCACATACAAATCTTAAGTTCCACAAGGCTTAAGTTCCACAAGGCAGCTATCAGAAATCTCTTTTTTTACTATTTTTTTAAAACTGTTTTGGAGTTCTGACACTAGAGACTCCTTGTCAGAAAATCCAACTTGTATTTTCGCTGTGATTGTGATGGTTTTTGGTTTCCTAAGGAACCGTTAACCAGCACATTACAAGGAAAAACACACCAGTGCTCATTTTACTGCATTTCACTGTCTCGAACCTGAACCCAGATCATTCAGCTTTTTGAATCTCCTGGTACTCCTGGTACCTGCCTGTAAGGAGGATGGAATCATACCTTATAACTGGTTGCAATCAAGCAAAATTGATCAATAACTAGCAATGAGTCTTTCACATCACTGTGGAGGAATATCGGCGCCACTCTTTTTTGTGGAATGGTTTTAATTCAGGCACGTTGGAGGCTTGGAGAACAGCTCAATATATTTAGTGGGGCGGTGAAAATGAACATGTTAATAACGCGTTAACTCAACAGGAAACAGGAATTTTCCGTTAACAGGAATTTAAACGGCACAAATGTTATTAACGCACGATTAATGCACCGCGCATTTATGTTTGACCATTTTTATAAAAAATATAAATAAATGAATAAATAAATATAACAGAGGCATAATTATTCACATCATTCTTTCCTGACCCAGATTCAAAATTAATTAATAAAACTACACCAAAAAATTTATTTAAATCATTAAACATATGTCTTACTGATACGCCAAGTCTCAAATCAAGCACCAAAATCCGGCAATTAAAACTGTCCGTGTGGAAACATGGCAAAAGTTTCGTTTGGTGTCCTGATGATTTATGTCATTTAAAACACCATAATTACTTTAAAACATTTACAAAAATGTGGAATATGGTTTCACTAACAATATACAAACATTTGCATAAAGCATCCATATTTGCCCATGTTGATTAGAGTATTAAAAACTTATTATTAAAAGTATTTATTTATGGTTCATTTAAAACAGATACAAATGTGCAATCAAGTTGCGATTAATCAGAAATTCACAACAATCATGCCATTAATCAAGATTAAATATTTCAATCGATTAGCAGCCCTTAAAAAAAGATGATATATATATATATATATATATATATATATATATATATATATATATATATATATATATATATATATATATATATATATGTGAAATAATCAGTTTAAATTCAATGAATTCAAACTGATTATTTCACAATAAATGCAACATTATATAGAAAAGCCAAAATACACAGCAAAAGTGTATAAATGCACAATTAGGGATACAAACACATTTAAAATACACATACACAAACTCAGACAAAAATCATCACATGACCTTGACTCAACAGGTTATGCTGTGACAGAAACATTCATCCTGACTTGCTATAAGCAAGTGACACGTGTATTTGTGTCTGTGTGTGTGTTTTAAATAGTATATTTTGCAGCAGACATTTAAAGCTGGAGTTCAACCTGATTTTCCAGTTTCATGCCTTAAATAATGCAGCACCTGACAAAACCTCAAGTGTCTGACACACACACACATACACACACACACACACACACACACACACACACACACACACACACACACACACACACACACACACACACTATCCTACATCCTACTCTATGGTTCATATTTCTCTGATCTTCCACCCACGCTGTTTATTCATTAATTCTGTAGGCGAGCCTGTGTGCTGTAATAAGTGATATCTTGAAATATTTATGCCGTTAATGTGGTGCTATTTCATTACAAATAATCACGTCACACAAAGGGATTTTTCCGGGGTGTGGCTCGTTCCCTTTAAATATGAATTATACAGTTTAAAGAAAATGGAAATGAAGAGATAAGTGTAGGTTTTTTTCTAATACCCGAATATATGAACGATACGATACATCAAAGATACAAATAAAGCAGCTACCGTTGTGAAACGATTGACCCCTATTATGATGTATTTTGATTCAACACAATGCGATTATGCATGCTTTTGAACATTCCACTTTCAGTTCCTATTTGCTATTAAAATAACCTCCACTCTTCTGGGAAGATGTTCCACTAGATTTTGTGGAGATTTGTAAGGTACTGGTTGAGAGGAGGAATGCTGGGGTGCAGTCAGTGTTCACATTCATCCTAAAGATGATCAGTTGGGATGAGGTCAGAGCTCTACAGCAGGCGACTCAAGAACCTCTCCAACCCATGTAAAGCATATCTTCAAGTAGTTGGCTTTGTGCACAGGCACAATTGTCATGCTGAAGCAGGTTTTGGTCTCCTAAAAATTACTACTACATTAAAAGACATCTTATATGTCAGTTGTGTGTCTCCAACTTTGTTGTAACAGTTTGAGGAAGAACCTGATATGGCTGGTAAAGTCAGGTCTCAATATATATAGTGTGTGTGTGCTTGTGTATTCGAATGCAACGATTTTTAACCACTAATGATTATATGGCTTTTGAAAGAAGACTTTGCTCCTCATTAAGGCTTGTTTACACGTTAGTCGTGCTAACCTGGTTTTATGGCTTACCCATAATACTCGTGGTGGGGGTTTATGATGTTGCCATAGCAATCCAATCAATTTAACCCCCAGGATTTTCTCCATTTCAAGGTTCAGCTTGAGAGGTAGATGTTGTAATTTGGTTTGTGTGTGTGTGTGTGTGTGTGCATGCGCACACTTACTCGTTGATTTCTGACCGGACATTTGGGGTCAACAAGATCAGCCGATGACCTGGAACAGGAACTCAATATGACCTCTATAATTTCCTGTTAGTGTGTCCTTTATATTAGCATTTTGCTTTTCTCTACACTTTTTGTTTTTTCTCGACACACACATACACACAGACACACTTGAAATAAGTCACTGTTTAGGTAAAAGTTGAATGTGTAACCGAGTATGACCATCATCATATGACTTGTGAGTGACTCAGCAGTTAAATACACGAAAGCTGATGATCAGAACTCGCTATATTTTTTCTATTCATTATCAATTCATCACTCCAAATAGACCTGATTTATTACAAATGCACACGTTTTATCCCTAGATCACATTGTTCAGGTCAAGTTCCTGAGCTGATTTTTCCATCTTGAACCCTGTCAAAATGTACTGCTCGAGTTTCAGCTTTCACGAAATCAGGAAATATATATCTACAACAGGTTTCCCTTCTGTATCGGAGTCACAGGAGCCATCTTGAGGTCGATCATTTACCCTAAAAATGCCACGTCCCATAGTATTTTATTAATCTCACAACTTCGATCAACAGGTTGTACTTTTTATCTGTTTATAGTTACAGATAATGTTGTAAAATAGCCACAAAAATAAGTTTGTTCCCCTTATCGCTTACTTTATAGCAGCTATAAACATTCCCTTGTCAGCTTTTTTTTTTTTAACAAACAAACACACACTTTTTTGTCCGCATCTGTTTAGTACAACATATTAGGACAACCGTGTTGAAACCTCACAGATAGATATGAAATAGATATGAAAATAGATATCAAGCCATTGGCCAATCAGATTTCAGCATTTAATTCATTATGATTAAAGCATGAAGAGGAAAAGTTTTGCAGTCCTTCTCAGGAGGAGATGAAGGTGCAGTAAATAAAATAATTGTGTGTTACAGGGTGTGTGAGAGATCGCACTGTTATTGAGGAAACTGTGCTAATATTAGAATATGCCTTCTGGCTATATTACTGTATTACTCTCATTTCATGGATAATAAATAGTACTGTCTGTAAACATCGTGACTAAGGCACGTGTGAATTTGTATTAGAAGCCTGAGGAACTAGGAGTGTTTAGATGGAACATACACTGTATCGGCAAAAGTATTGGGACACACACATTTTCAAGCCAGTTGTGGAAGCATACAGTTGTATAAAAAGTCTTTGGATGCAGTAGTATAACATTTTCCCTTCACTTGATTTAGGAGACCCAAACCTGCTCCTGCATGACAATATTTATAATTATAAATGAAAGTAACCGATAATTTGTGACCAATATTTGATATGTAGATCGATTTCTCCTCACTAAACCGTTTCTCAAGCACGTTCTCTCAGCGACGCTGCTGCTACGTGAATATGACGTATCACAACACAATGGAGACCGAGGCGTGTCCTGAGAGTCACATAGAATACAGATTAACATGGCAGAGGTAGAGCTGCATCTTCCTGAAGTCAGAACAGGAAAAGCACGTCTGGTTGAATTTGATAATTGTTTTTGCACTACAACGGCCTGGTTGTGAAAAGACAATGTGTTAGAAATCAAAAGGCACTCAAGTAAATGTATGATTTTCTGTCTGTCTGAACCAAATAAATAAAAGTATATGTACATTTTGAATTGCAGAGCATCATATTTGTTCCTTTGCATCATATTGCATTGATTCGCCTTGTGTTGAATCAAACTGAAATCGGATCGTAATGGGGGGAATCATAGCGCATCGCTGCTTCATATGTATCTTTAATGTATCATATCGTTGGCTACGCATCGAGATGTGAAGATCTTGATTGGCATGCTAAAGAGCTCTGACTTCAACCCTGTTGAACATGATGAAATGGAACGCTGACTGCACCCCAGCTCTCCTCATGCTCACCTACATCAGCACCTGACATACACTCTTGTTGCTGAATGAGCACAAAGAAATAAATCTAGTGGAACATCTTCCCGGAAGAGTGGAGATTATTAAAACAGTGGATGAGAATTAAATGTGGAATGAGATGTTCCAAAAGCATTCACATGTAAATTCAGAATCTCAACACTGGCTGAATATATGTATATATACATACAGATTATGTGGAGCATCTCTGTTTATTAGAACTTTCACTCCAATCTCTCTCTCTCTCTCTCTCTCTCTCTCTCTCTCTCTCTCTCTCTCTCTCTCTCTCTCTCTCTCTTACACACACACAGACTCTATCTCTCTCCTGCTTGCATGTGCTCCTGCTTTATCTCTCCTGTCACACCCAAGAACTTTGCTCTCTCTCGAAATCCTGGAAGTAGAGAACACTTGGTAGGAGGGGGCACCTTTTTATTTGCCCCACCCCGCAAAGCAAGCATTGAGCAAACACTTCACCACCTCCTACACACACACACACACACACACACACACACACACACACACACACACACACACACCACACAAACACACACTTCACTGGCCGTACCAGTACCCGTGTGTGTGTAAAGAGAGAGGGAGTGTGAGATAGAGAGAGTGAATATTCAGGTGAGGAGCACAAGAGAGTGTGTTTGTGTGTGAGTTGGCCCCACACAAACACACACACAAACACACACAGCACTAGTGGACACACAGGTGCACCTGAGGAGACAGGTACAGTGTTGCAATTCTTTTTCTAGTGATGTGTATCTAATTGGTTTCCATGGAAGGATGCATTTGAGACAACTTCTGGCATTTTTCTTCAGGCAATGTGTTAGAGTGAGTGTGTTTGTGAGTGTGTGAGTGTGTGTGTTTGTGTGTGTGTATGAGCTCTGGTATTGTAACTACACTGATGTGTTTGTCGCCTTGGTTAACCTTCATGAACACATAAATTGGTGGTGCTTAAAGTGTTATGGTGGAGAATATATATATATATACATATGTATGTATGTATGTATGTATGTATGTATGTATGTATGTATGTATGTATGTATGTGAGATTTCCTGCCATCTTGGTCTTTGGACTCTACAGCTTTTGCCTTCTGTGTTTGCTGATAGGGTGGGCCCAGATTGTGTGTGTATGCGTTATCAGTGAGACTGCCAGGGTATTATTTATTATAGTTTTATATATATATATTTACATTTACACATATACATACATAATAACTTTCTTTTCTAGTTTAATAATACGGGATCGGAAACCTTTACACTAGTCATTGCTTAATGACATAAAATAGAATAAAAAGATTTTGAGAATAAAAAAAAAAAGGAGGAATAAAATAGAATGTACCGGATAATTAAACCTAAATATAATGTCAGTGTAAATCAAATAAAGAATTACAAGGAAAATAGAAATAAAATAATAAAAATAGACACACAATAACTATTTTTACACTATAATTGTTACACTGCATGTATTTATTATGGAAATCCTACAGACTTTTAAAAGTTGCAGTTTTACCACCAACAAAACATCTGACACTGGAGCTTCCTTCCAGAAGTGCTACAAGAAACGTCATCATATAATAATGTTTGCATTTTTTCCATTATTTAATCCATTTATGTGAAGCAGCAGTTATTTCTATGGAAACAATAACATATTATAACCACCATGTCCATGCAGTATGAATCTTATTGAATTACAGCTATGGCTTTTAGAGCTGCTGTGATAGAAAAGTGATCCACATCTTCATTGACCAATCACATTTTAGAATTTACTGTGATCTAACAAAAAACCCCAATCACAAACAAAATCGTTTCATTGGTTGATAACTATTTCGAATTATAGTACTAAAATTAAATGTATATTTACAGCTTAGGACAGAAGCTCTTTTCCAGAGCAACTTATATTTTTGTCTCTCTCACACAACTGAGCAGCTATGGGTTTTAGGGCTTTGCCCAGGAGTGGAAGCTTGTTGAGGCTGCGATTTAAAGTCCTGACCTTCAGAGTCAAAGTCCAATGCCTTAAGTTACCACCTTCCACAGTTACATTCAATTCAATTACATGCAAATAAATAGATAGATTATATACTCTCTATATAATCTCAAATCTTGCAACGGTGGTGAGGAAAAATCTCCAGAGACTACACAAGGAGGAAAACCTTAATAGATGAGGATGGTTCCCTTTTAAATCTGTTTTCTAAATGACATCCGAACACAAGAAATGGTTTGAATAAAATGTTGTAAAGCTGTGTTGCCAGAAGTATTTATAAATGTGCTGTTAATTTGAAGCCAGATTAAGTAGGATTCTTTGTGCTTGGGCAATTTTCGATCACCTTGTAGCAAAAATAAAATAAAAGCCTTGATAGTCTGATAGCTGCGATTTTATAAATTTGATGATTCCAGTGAAACAAAGGCAGGGATTAAATCATGATTTGCACTCGAAACTCTGCCAGCTTCGCACTTAAGCCAAGACACGTAATCTCCCAGAGAAGGCTAAACAGTACAACTAGCGACCAGGCAAAGCTGTGGTTTTAGAAAGGGAAGTGAATGCTGCCAGGATAAACAAAAACAAGATAAAAAATTCCACTGTGTTAAAGAATCATAAAGGTAAAATATTACAGATATTAAATGCTAAAGGAGTTTTAGTTGTATAAATATCACTGGGAAATATTTGTAAACATCTGACCAAAAAATTGGGATCGCTTCGTCAACACTTTTAAAACAAAAAGGATACCTAACTTTTCCAGCCATATGTGGTTCTTCCTCAAACTGTTACCACAATGATGAAGATACACAGGATGATTTTGAATGCTGGAGCATTACATTTTCCCTTTACTTGAACTAGGAGACCCAAACCTGTTCCAGCATCAAAATGCTTCTCTGCACAAAGCAAGCTCCATGAAGATATGCTTTACATTGGTTAGAGTGGATCTCCTGCTATAGAGCTCTGACTTCAACCCTACTGAACACTTTTGGGAATTGAAATTTGACTGCACCTCAGATCTCCTCGCCTCACCTACATCAGTATCTGACTTTACTAACACCATTGTAGCTAAATGAATCTCACACAAATCTTCACAAGCGCACTCCAAACTCTAACGGAACGTCTTCCCAGAAGAGTGGAGGACACTATTGCATTAAATAGAGAATAAATATGGAATGGGATGTTCAAAAAACTACATACCAATCTTATGGTCAGGTGTCCAAAAACTTTTTGTCCATGTAGTGTATGTTAGAGATATCTTTATATTTAAATTAATTGGGTTGATTTTATATGCGTTTATGGAAGGAGTCTCCAGTGTCAGTGGCTTGTAAAAGCGTTTTTCTTTTTCCTTACACAAAAACAGAGAAACTTGTAAAGACAACAGGAAGTACCTTGTGGTGTTGAGGAATAAACCAATAGGTAATGTGCAGTTCCTAGAAACTATCAATATCAGGGTATTAAGGGTAACTCTCATTCCACTTTTTATTCCTTTAATGAAAAGCAGTCCTCAGTAGAGAAGTTCAACCTTTGGAACCTTTTGCACAAGGAACATTTTATAGGAGTTTCGAGGTCAGGAGCAGCAACTGGTGACTTGATCCTGTCATTGAAATTACTCTAGTTCAAGAAGCTCCCATTAATCTAGAAACGATTCACGTTAAAAAAAAGGTGCGTTGCTTTCGCTCTGATGCAAAATTGGTGAAGTCGTCTTTTTTTTTTTTTTTTTTTTAGCCAATCAGGTTGCTCCTCTCAGCTTGGCCAAGCCTGAGGAATGTGTGACAGGTATGTACTGTGAAGACAGGTGTGTGTGTGTGTGTGTGTGTGTGTGTGTGTGTGTGTGTGTGTGTGTGTGTGTGTGTGTGTGTGTGCGCGCGTGCATGTGCGTGTGCGCGTGTGTATACTTTTCACTCAGGCATAATCAGGCCATATTTATATAAAAAGTTTATTTCCTCCTTCCTGATTCTCTCCTCCACAGGTTTCACCTGCTGCTGTTTCATGTGTTTGATCAGTTTGTTGTTATGAGTATAACATCTTTTACTGGAATGTTGATAGCAATTTGATAAAGTTAAAGAAAAAATCAAGTGAAAATGTTAAACGCATTTTAATGCATTTAGTCCTGCAATTTGCATATCCGGAGTGGGGGTGGGTGGGTGTCAGCTTAGTTCAATACAGTGTGATTTCCTCACATGATGGAGAAAACAATGAGGCCAATTGATAAGTGATCTGCACCTTCATTGACCAATCACAGAATTAAATGTAGTAGTGCTGTGAAGTAATAAAAACCCCACAATTAATGAAACACTCATTGTTTCATTGGTTGGTAAATATTTCAAATAATAGTACTGAAAGTAATAGTCAATGAAATTTAATTCACTTTTATATGTAATATAATTTGTTTTTTTATTTAAAACAAAGCAGTTTCACGGAAATAAATACATAAATTTGTCTTGAATGAGGCAACAGTGCTGAGGAAAAATTCCCAGGTACTTCAGGAGGACTAAACATTGTTAGATGAGCATGGTGTCTAATTGCCATCCGAACACAAGAAATTGTTTGGATTAAATGCTGTAGGACTTTGTTGAAAGAATTTTTTATAAATGTGCTGTTAATCCAAAGCATAGTTTTCAGATGATTTGAGATTCCATGTACTTGGGCAATTTTCGATAACCTAGTGCCAAAAGGAAACACTGATAGCTGCGATTTTATGGACAGGGATTAAACCATGATTTGCATTTGATTGTCAGGCCATAGGATACCTGTGTAAAATAGATTCAGTTTAAAATCTGAATGGTTTTTATGCCCACTTTCAAATGTTCCAATAAACTTTACCGGTAATACAGACTTGACTAAACAGCAAGAGTGTGAAAATGCTGTGCAATGATGCTGAAACTTTCTTTATAAATGAAATCACCATCAACAACAACTCAAGTATGAATCTTTAAAATACTTACATGCTTCTCAGTACATTTGGTATATATGGCTTTTCTACTTGAATTCCAGCATGTACTTGAGCTGGCACAGACTCTGCATGCTTCTCCAAAACAATTATCTAAATCTATCAATTGAGTGTTTTAATAGAAGAGATGGGGCACAAGGAAAATCCTTAGTATGACACTTTCTTACTTTGAAATTGGAACCTAGCTACAGTGGCTAACTCCTAGTGCCTTAGGGTTCAGTATTCAAGTAATGAAACATTTATTTTTTGTAATAATTTTACATGAAAAACAAAGAAGTATGGACACAATATTGAAGACATAAGCACAAATACTATGTAAACAATATAAAGTTTGTAGACACCTGATAATAAGATTGGTTTATGCTTTATTAACATCCCATTCTACATTTAGTCTCCATTTGCTGTTAGAATAACCCCCACTCTTCTGGTAAGATTACATCCATTACATTTTGGAGTGTGCTTGTGGAGATTTGGGTAAGTGAAGACAGGTACTGATGTAGGTGAGGTAGTGTAGTTCCAAATAATCCCAAAAGTATTCAGTAGGGTTGAGTGTTAAAAGAATTGAATTACTGGGATTAAGTGAAATTACCACCTCTACACCAGCAAACTACTTAACTAGCTAATTAGTACTGAAGTTACTAATCCATTGGATTATATGTACATATTCATCCAACTCCACATTCCTGTTCTTGAGTGGTACATATTAAAACTTGAAAGCCGTTCTGTATAAATTCTTAGCCCCCAACCTACTTCAGCTCCAGAAGTTGACTAAAGGTTAACAGGAGCGAAATAAACAATAACCACTTTCTCATACTTTCCACTTCAGTCACACATTATCTCCCATGTTGATTAACCACAGCATGACTTTGGCTAAAGAGTCAACACATACACAACGTTCCTCAAGTTAAGTGAGAATTTGCACGATATGAACAAACGTATTGGGACACCAGACTTTTCCAGCCAAATGTGTGTTTTCCTCAAACTTTTACTACAAAGTTGAAGGCACACAATTTTATAGGATGTCTCTGGATGTAAATCTTTTCTTCACTTGAACTAGGAGACTCAGACTAGTTCCAGCATGACAATGTCCCTCATTGAAACCAGCTCCATGAAGATATGGTTTCAATGGGTTTGAGTGGATCTTGAGTGGCCTGTTATAGAGCTCTGACCTCAACCTTATTTAACATCTTTGGAATAAACTGCACCCAGAATTACCTCACCTACATTAGTACCTGACTTTACCTACTATTTCTAATTATTTGTAATAGAACCACATTCCCCTAGTGAATTGTTTTTCCCCGTAGGCAATAATTACAATAAAACATTTTTACTTTCTGTATCATGAAAAAAATAATCACTTAATAATAATTACTGTATCAGCTTCCTCATTGGTCCGTAGTAGTATTTCAGTAACAATAGTAGTATTTGTAGTATTTGTGGCAGTGTTTGTTTGAAAAGGGGAGCAGCCACCACCCTGAGCTACCTGCATGGTTACGCCTCTAACCGTTTAACCGTTCCCAACAAGTCATACGTCTACAAAGACGTCAGCAGTCCCTCTCTAAGTCTCTCTATAAACAATAGCTCACGATGATGCGGTAACGTAACACCGGTTCTCCTTGTCAAAATTGCGGCCTGCTACAGGAATGGCAAGTAACCAGGATGTGTCAATGAAACGCTGGAGTCGTGTGGAACTCATCTGCCAGAAATCACGCGTCTCATATGGACGTCTAGGTTAGTTATATGACGCTGTACAAAAGATAGAGTCCGACTTAATAAGTCGAGCAATAACTCGGGTTTGAATGTTAACCTCATCATTCTGGGGTCAAAGTTGTGGACGAGGTTTAATCTTTATAACCCTAGTTAGTTCTAAATGGAGAATTGTGTGTGTGTGTGTCTGTGTGTGTGTGTGTGTGTGTGTGTGTGTGTCTGTGTGTGTGTTATAAGCGACATGATGGTTAAATCTGTTATTATTAGCATTGAAGGAGTTGTTCTTTTATTGCTGCGTAGATTATAGACCACAAATGGCTTAACCTTTGACCTTTAAATCTAAGGTCACTTGTGGTGGCATGTGCACCATGTGGAGAGACTTAATCAAAAGCGGAATAATGTGTCTTTGTCCCTCTGTCTCTGTCTCTGTTTCTCTCTCTCTCTCTCTCTCTCTCTCTCTCTCTCTCTCTCTCTCTCTCTCTCTCTCTCTCTCTCTCTCTTTCTTTCTCTCTCTCTGTCTGGCCGCCTGTCTCTCTCTCTCTGCCTCTCTCTCTCTCTCTCTCTCTCTCTCTCTCTCTCTCTCTCTCTCTCTCTCTCTGACTTTCTGTCTGACTGTCAGTCTTTTTCAGTCTCACTGTTTTTGTCTTATAGTCTGTCTCTCTCAGGCTGACTGTTTCTCTCACTCCCTCTGTCTTTGTGTCTCACTGACTGTCTCCTTTAGTCTTTCTGACTTTCTGTCCCTCTTTCTGTATCTGACCATCTTTCTCTCTCTCACTCAGTCTCTCTGACTTTCTGTATGTCTCTCTGAGTCTTTCTCTCTGACGTCTGTCTCTTTTAGTCTCTCTGTTTTTCTGTCTGACAGTTTGTCTCTCTCTCAATCTCAGTCTGAATGTCTGTCTATTTTGGTCTGTCTGACTGCCTTTCTGCCTGACTGTCTCTCTCTGTCTCTCAGTCTGGCTGACTATCTATTTTAGTCTGTCTGACTATCTACAGTAAATGTCTTTCTCTCTTATTCTTTTTCTGTCTCTTTGTCTCTTTATCTTGCTTATTTTCTCTCTGTCTCACTGCCTCGTCCTCGGTCTCTCTTACTCTATCGCTTTTTTCTGCCATTCTTGTTTTTCTCTGTCTATCCTTATTTCTGTTTTTCCATCTATCTTCATTAGTCTGTCCTTATTCTTACTATCTTCTCTCACAATGTCTTTCAATCTCTGTCTCTCTTTCTCTATACTGCCCTTTGATCTGGGATTTTAAAAACCCACCACATCCTTCTCCCCCTTCCTTTACTTTATCGTGTGCACTGAGGTGTGTATGTGTGTGTGTATGTGTGTGTGTGTGCACTCACTTTTAAGCCCTTTCTTTTGTTTCTTTTGCCCTCTAAGTTACTTTATACGCTGTGCTGTTTGTTCAGGACAAGTATGACAAGGGCATTATATTCTCACACACACACAAACACACACACTACACAATCTCTTTCTGTTGCGCATGCTTTGTCTTGTGCGTCTGTCTCTCGATGGGACGTGGCGCTATTATCTACACTGTTATCACATGGGTGCAAACACACACACACACACACACACACACACACACACACACACACACACACACACACACACACACACACACTCAGAGAAAAAGACATTTGACATATTAGTAATGAATGGAAAATTTCTACACCCACACCACATGTACACGTGAGAAATGCGATTAATTTACAAAGCCGTGGACCAGGTGTTTGTGTGTGTGTGTGTGTGTGTGTGTGTGTGTGTGTGTGTGTGTGTGTGTGTGTGTGTGTGTGTGTTTTCTATCCCAATATTTATATTTAAATGCTGTCTGCCTTTTTCCTAATGGAGAAAGTAAAAAAGCACAAACCAGTCTTACTGCAAATGAATGTCTGTGTGTGTGTGTGTGTGTGTGTGTGTGTGTGTGTGTGTGTGTGTGTGTGTGTGTGTGTGTGTGTGTTTCTATTATATTATTATACTTCTTCCTTTTCTTCTTCTTCTTATTGTTATTATTATTATATTTTACTAGTTCAGTAGTGAGAATAAGTTAAAATAGTAAGTGATAGGACAGTATTTTGTTGTGATTAGTAAGTGATAGGACAGTATTTGTCATGATTCGGGTTAAATAGCGAGTGCTATTATAACTTATTATTGTGTTATTGTGATTAGTCTGACTAATAAGTGATAGGACAATATTGTTGTGATTAGTGTGACCCTGAGCGTCTCAGTATTAGAGACAGCAGTGTCTGACGGCGTTTGCTTCTGTTTTCTTCTTATCAACGGTGTTGAGTTGGAGGTCAGCGTTGCTCTGCACTTTCATTTCTCTTTTTTTTTTTTTTTGCTAAAAATCTAAAGAATCAACCGGATCACATGTGTGCAGTTCCAGCTATGTAAAATTCCTCGCTTACTGACACTGACACGTGACAGCAGTTGCGCATTACTGATTCATTTACAACTACTGCTGCTTTACATTTTCACAGGTTCTAACCAGGTCTGATGAGCTGCTTTCAGCCCAATCATTTACACACCTGCATGTGATTGGACAAACTGACCTGAGTAGAAAACTAGGCTCAAGTATTCACTTTATATTGAAGTATTTAGGTCCTCAATCAACCAACCTGTGTGTGTGTGTGTGTGTGTGTGTGTGTGTGTGTGTGTGTGTGTGTGCCTATTTAGTACCATATCCATCTCCAGAAAGTCAAAGATCAGGTACTTGTGTCAATCAGTGTTTCAGATAAGCAGAATCTTGTGCATGGTCATAAACTCATGAACTTATCAGAGCAGTAAAGTACCAACTTCATGATCCCTCATATGATCGGACTACAGAACCTGAGAACTGTGTGTGTGTGTGTGTGTGTGTGTGTGTGTGTGTGTGTGTGTGTGTGTGTGTGTGTGTGTTTTTAATTTTTAGCC
>JBCEWE010000127.1:935000-957500 GCA_039877035.1 Silurus lanzhouensis | reverse complement strand
AACTCCACCTCCATTATCAGTACAAGGAAAGTCATGTTACCTGGCCAGCCACCATACACAACTCCTCCATACTCAACTAAACCTGTTGTTCAATGTTTCAACATGCTACACAGATAGCTTCTACAATACCCTGAGCTTTACCTGTACAAAACAGGAATTCACCCCTCGAACATGGCGTCAAAGTGACATCTTAACACCTTCACACATCATTTGCAGGTCGTTGTTGCGCCATTTCTTTACCTTACCTGAGTTTTGAAGTTACCTAAATTTTAGTCTCAACATCAATAATGAGAAAAAGGTAGGGTCATAGACATTAGTCATAGACACAATTTAGAGTTGCGTTAGAGGAATCAAACACGTCAGGCCATGGTGTTTAAGGGAAAAGATCATTTAGGAAAATGTAAGATACTAACCAAATTCTACTCTTTCATCAGACTCCAGCTTTAATTGGAAGCTTTTGTCAGAATGACCGCAGAAGACTCCGCCTCTGCCGTCACCATGAGTAACGCTAGCCCCTCCTCCAAATCGAACCCTGCCAACGATCATCCGGTCCTCCATGGATCCATTCCAGATGGTGTTGCTGGAGCCCCGAACGAAGCCGCTCTTGTGGCTCTGATGGAACGTACAGGCTACAAGATGGTTCAAGAAAATGGACAGCGCAAATATGGCCCACCTCCTGCCTGGCAAGGCCCCTCGCCTCCACGTGGCTGTGAGATCTTTGTAGGCAAGATACCACGTGACGTTTATGAAGACGAGCTGGTGCCAGTGTTCGAATCGGTGGGCAGGATCTACGAGATGCGCCTGATGATGGACTTTGATGGCAAAAACCGTGGCTATGCATTTGTCATGTACACACAGAAGCATGAAGCTAAACATGCGGTAAGAGAGCTGAACAACTACGAAGTGCGCCCTGGACGGTTGCTGGGGGTTTGTTCAAGTGTAGACAACTGCCGCCTGTTTATTGGTGGAATTCCCAAGACCAAGAAGCGCGAGGAGATTATGGAGGAAGTCTCCAAAGTGACGGAAGGGGTGCTGGATGTGATCGTGTACGCAAGTGCGGCAGACAAAATGAAGAATCGTGGCTTTGCCTTTGTAGAGTACGAGTCCCATCGTGCAGCTGCCATGGCCAGGAGGAAACTCATGCCTGGGCGTATTCAGGTAAGACACCATGTGTCCAAAAAAAGGTTTGTGAAGACCTCTGTAATTATGTTTCCAGACAGTGAGAGAATTACAATACACTTTAGTGATCAAGGATTTAAATGATGGTCGAGACTAGGTGTATCTGTTGTCTGGTGGTGGTATATACTGAAAGACTGGCAGTTGTTAGAAGTACCAAGGTGTTTTTCTATGCCATTTATCCTCTTTTACATGACTGTTTACTACGTGCAGCTTTGGGGTCACCAAATTGCTGTTGACTGGGCAGAACCGGAAATCGACGTCGACGAGGACATCATGGAAACGGTGAAGATCCTGTATGTGCGCAACTTGATGATCGAGACCAGCGAGGAGACTCTCCGCAATATCTTCAGCCAATTCAACCCAGGCTGCGTCGAGCGAGTGAAGAAGATCCGTGACTACGCCTTTGTGCACTTTACCGGCCGGGATGACGCTGTTGTGGCTATGGACAACCTGAATGGTACAGAAATCGAGGGGTCATGCATTGAGGTGACATTGGCCAAGCCGGTTGACAAGGAACAGTACACTCGCTACCAGAAAGCATCCAAGGGAACCGTGAGCAGTAGTGAGAGTACTCAGCAAAATTACTTGTATCAGTGCGACCCCTACACTCTTACCTACTATGGCTATCCTTACAACACTCTCATTGGACCCAACCGAGACTACTTCATCAAAGGTAAGTGACGTTTCGGTGTTCTCTGATCATGCCCTTTTTTCTTTTTTTTTTTTATTTATTTATTTTTTTTTATCATATCTCTTGTGGCACAAATGGTGCACCATTTTATGACAATCATTGAAGAACTTTAGCAACTCTGGCTACTGCTTAACAACTGGATCATAAAGGATCATAAAGGTTTATGCTGTTACCAAGCTTCCTGTGTTGGGCAGTTTGTCTCCACCAGCCTACATTTTTCAAGCAATTATATAAAGTTACTAAAATAACCTTTCCTCTTACACAGGTCAGATTTCTAACTGTGCACGATTGCTGCACTACAATACTAATGATAAATGTGAATTCGTGACTATCTATCATTATTTAAAGTGGAGTAACATGATAGCATTCTTTGACAGGAAATATTCCTTTTAGAAAATCTGAAAACTCACGGTTGGTTTAGACCTGCTTTGAACCATGTAGCTATGGAACAGCTATGATCCTGAGACAGAGGGGTAATGAATCTGGTTTTCTGGGGACAATCTGTGTTGTAAAAGCATTTCTGGATACTAATCACAAATTATTGACCCCCTCCCCCTTTCCCCATGTTTTTTTATTTTTTTTTAATCTTTTATTCATTGGGTTAAGCAGAGAGCTTGATTTCACACTGAAGTGCATTTCCTCAATCTTTAATGTCATACCGGCCATTCTCCACATGAATGAAAATCAGATCTCTCCCATATCATGTAACATGTTTAACACACATTCAGCTACACCTCCTATTCACTTTTCATCATTCCTCTTCAGTAAGTGCTTTATCTCAGTCTGGGACACGGTAACCTCCCACCTTCCCACTCACTCTGTGATGCAGAATTTGTAGAAAGAATATTAATAATCAGCAAGGAAAAATGTGAAATACAACATGAGAGTAGAGATTTGTAGAAATGGACTCAAAAGTAGATCTAAAACAGTCGAATTTATCACACTGAAACAAAACCTAATGAGGCACAGCAATCATCTATGCATAAATGCACATTTTTGCCCATGATTGTCGCTCAATAGGTGTTTTTGTGTCAGAAACAAACAGCGCCCTCTATGTGTGAGTATCTGAAGACCGTCCCCTGTCATTTGTATTTCAAGCAGGTACTGTACGAGGCCGTGGCCGTGCCGGGGCCACTAACAGAGGCCCAGGGCCCCGTGGCTCATACCTCGGTGGCTATTCTGCCGGCCGAGGCATTTACAGCCGCTACCATGAAGGAAAGTCCAAGTTGCCGGATAAACCATATGAGCTAATGACCAGTCTGGAGCTGGCTGCTGTTAATCCAGTGGGCATTAAGCCTGGCACAAGTTAGTGTGACACTTTTAAGCACACACACACACACACACACACACACACACACACACACACACACACACACACACACACACACAAACTCATTTAAACCAGATATGCTTCTTGGCTCTTTCAATTACAAACCACAGGGGCAGACATTAGACATTTATAACATAGGAAAATCTTTTACCTATTTTGAAACTTTATAAAAATAAAAAAAACCCGGAAAAATTAAAAAATTCTAATGATGATTAATTAGAGAACCTGTCTAGCTTTGCTGCCCCCTAGTGGAATGAAGTGGAGTAGAGAAACAATTCGTCTCGAGACTTTTTTCCTATTCAGTTTTCATGAAATCTTTCCATTCAGTCTGTTCTGGACAGTAAAGTGTTTGATGCTAATCATTTTTATTTTACTCTTGTTACGAATCACCCATCTTTTTTTTGCTGAGAATTTTGATCCCTCAGAGCTTTTCTAATGTCCTTTGTGATGTTGGTTAAACCTGCTGATCCTAAATCAAAATTAACTAACAGGAATGAAAAGACGTTTTGTTTGCCGAAACAATGGGGACCTGCATGTGTGTGTTAATCATAAGCCAAGTCACTTGCCATAACTAAGAACAGGTTATGTAGGTCTAAAATATTTTTCTTTCATTTTCTTTCTCTCCCTCTTTCTTTCTTTCTTTCTTTCTTTCTTTCTTTCTTTCTTTCTTACTCTCTGCTGCTTTTGTGCTTTTTAGTATTTTAACTATTTTTTATTTTTTTTGTTATATTGTTGGCCTGTGACATCAGGGCTTTACATTATATATTTATCATAAACAGTAAATCGATAATGTACTAGAATGTGAGAATAAACAGGGGTGAACAAATCATAATTAGGTATTGTATCATTTTGATTGTAATATCTGATTGGCTGAGGGTGTGCAGCAACCAAAGCATGCTGTAAACTATATTACTATATTAAAACTATATTGGTGGAGGCACACAATTGTATAGGACATCTCTGGGTGTGGCAGCATTACATTTTGCCTTCACTTGAGCTAGAAGACCCAAACCTATAAGACATGCTTTACATGGGTTGGAGTGAAAGATTTATTACCTTATTAAGAGTTTTGAACTCAACCCTACTGAACACCTTTGTGATGAATGTGAACGCTGACTGCACCCTAGGCCTCATCACCTCACCTACATCAGTACCTGACTTTACCAACACCCTTGTTGATGAATTAGCACAAATCTCCACATACACAAACACCAAAGTCTAGCAGAAAATCTTCCCAGCAGAGTGGAAGTTATTATGAAAGAAAATGGGATGGAATGTGGACTGGGATGTTCAAAAGCACATGACTTTTATGTTCAGGTGTCCACAAACTTTTGTCTATACGGTATTGTTAGCTAGGAAATAGCTAGGTACACTAGCTAGGTGATCTAGGTGGAATATTTTTCTTTTTTGATGTTGTGTTGAATGTATACAGTTAGCAGAAGGTTACCCTGGTTGCCCTGAAATTTCTTTAGTTTAGTTTACTTTCTTTGCCAGTTTTCCCACATACCAAAAGATTCTGACAAGATTATCTGTGTGCTAAATAATTTACCTGGTAAAAACATTTCTACCATCAAGTACTGTAGATAACTTTTAAATGGTGCAGGATATTAAATCTCTAATCTCTAAAGTTTTAAGTACATAATTTGGTTTGTAACATTGTGTTCTGTGTGTGTGTGTGTGTGTGTGTGTGTGTGTGTGTGTGTGTGTGTGTGTGTGTGGACACAGTGACTCTACCAACTCTCGGTGCACAGTACCCTGCTATGTTCTCTGCTGCACCTGCTGCTACTAAACTGGTGGAGGACGGAAAAATCCACCAAGTGGAGCATTTGATCAATCCCCTCGCTCTTCAACACGATCCTTCTGCCGCTCCCTCGACTGCTGCAGTCATTCCTGCCGTCTCGACACCTCCACCCTTTCAGGTAAACCGTCTTGCAGGGATTTCAGTGTTTACTAAAGCTACACCAAACCACAGATATCTAGTAACTGCTGGTGAATGGAATCTGAAACACAACATTACATGACACATCTGTGGCCACTAATAATAATAATTAAGGCTGCTAATAAAAATAACAAATTGTTGTAACTTTGAAGTTCGTGTGATATTGAGCAACTTCAGTGTCTCATGGCTACACTGTAGTAATTCCTTAAATTTTTTTATGAACACCTTGGCAGCTTCATACCTGTTGTATCATGTCTATAACCAGGTGAACTGCACTGCATGTGAATGGGTTTCCTGCATTTCTGGTATTTCCTGTGTTTTTGTACATACCCTTGATATTGCTACAGATAAAACGAACATTGCAGTTGTTTTTCTCAGGCAAACATCAGGTCAGCAGGATATAATTACAGCATGAGACCTAAGTACAGCAATTTTATTGTGCCTGTTATTGCTGTAAAGGCTTGTTTTAGAGTCGATAGGTCTATGTTTACATGCACAATTACGATCATGTGATAGCAGCTTAATTATATTCGTAGGTTAATTGTGTTAAAATAGAGCTTTTAACTGAAATAAGCATTAACTTGGTTCAATAGAAATAAATTGTTACCTCAAAACAGCAAATATGGCAATTGAAAATATTGTACGCCAGGATGTTAATACAAAATACAGGATTGAATATATAGTGTAGCTTATAGCTTATAGATGAAGTAAGTATAAAATAGCTCGTAGTTATTACTTGAAGTAAGTATATTGTGTATTTGATGTAAATATGATGTGGTATAGTTGTAAGTATATTGTAGCATATAGTTGTGAGTATAGTTGAGGATGTAGTGTATAGTTGTGAGTATAGTGGAGGATATAGTGTATAGTGGAGCATGTTGTGTTTAGTTGTGAGTATAGTGGAGCATATAGTGTATAGTTGTGAGTATAGTGGAGGATATAGTGTATAGTGGAGCATGTTGTGTATAGTTGTGAGTATAGTGGAGCATATAGTGTATAGTTGTGAGTATAGTGGAGGATATAGTGTATAGTGGAGCATGTTGTGTATAGTTGTGAGTATAGTGGAGCATATAGTGTATAGTTGTGAGTATAGTGGAGGATATAGTGTATAGTGGAGCATGTTGTGTATAGTTGTGAGTATAGTGGAGCATATAGTGTATAGTTGTGAGTATAGTGGAGGATATAGTGTATAGTTGTGAGTATAGTGGAGGATATAGTGTATAGTTGTGAGTATAGTGGAGCATATAGTGTATAGTTGTGAGTATAGTGGAGGATATAGTGTATAGTGGAGCATGTTGTGTTTAGTTGTGAGTATAGTGGAGCATATAGTGTATAGTTGTGAGTATAGTGGAGGATATAGTGTATAGTGGAGCATGTTGTGTTTAGTTGTGAGTATAGTGGAGCATATAGTGTATAGTTGTGAGTATAGTGGAGCATATAGTGTATAGTTGTGAGTATAGTGGAGGATATAGTGTATAGTTGTGAGTATAGTGGAGGATATAGTGTATAGTTGTGAGTATAGTGGAGGATATAGTGTATAGTTGTGAGTATAGTGGAGCATGTTGTGTTTAGTTGTGAGTATAGTGGAGCATATAGTGTATAGTTGTGAGTATAGTGGAGGATATAGTGTATAGTGGAGCATGTTGTGTTTAGTTGTGAGTATAGTGGAGCATATAGTGTATAGTTGTGAGTATAGTGGAGCATATAGTGTATAGTTGTGAGTATAGTGGAGGATATAGTGTATAGTTGTGAGTATAGTGGAGGATATAGTGTATAGTGGAGCATGTTGTGTATAGTTGTGAGTATAGTGGAGGATATAGTGTATAGTGGAGCATGTTGTGTTTAGTTGTGAGTATAGTGGAGCATATAGTGTATAGTTGTGAGTATAGTGGAGGATATAGTGTATAGTGGAGCATGTTGTGTATAGTTGTGAGTATAGTGGAGCATATAGTGTATAGTTGTGAGTATAGTGGAGAATATAGTGTATAGTTGTGAGTATAGTGGAGGATATAGTGTATAGTGGAGCATGTTGTGTATAGTTGTGAGTATAGTGGAGCATATAGTGTATAGTTGTGAGTATAGTGGAGCATATAGTGTATAGTTGTGAGTATAGTGGAGCATATAGTGTATAGTTGTGAGTATAGTGGAGGATATAGTGTATAGTTGTGAGTATAGTGGAGGATATAGTGTATAGTGGAGCATGTTGTGTATAGTTGTGAGTATAGTGGAGGATATAGTGTATAGTGGAGCATGTTGTGTTTAGTTGTGAGTATAGTGGAGCATATAGTGTATAGTTGTGAGTATAGTGGAGGATATAGTGTATAGTGGAGCATGTTGTGTATAGTTGTGAGTATAGTGGAGCATATAGTGTATAGTTGTGAGTATAGTGGAGAATATAGTGTATAGTTGTGAGTATAGTGGAGGATATAGTGTATAGTGGAGCATGTTGTGTATAGTTGTGAGTATAGTGGAGCATATAGTGTATAGTTGTGAGTATAGTGGAGGATATAGTGTATAGTTGTGAGTATAGTGGAGGATATAGTGTATAGTTGTGAGTATAGTGGAGCATGTTGTGTATAGTTGTGAGTATAGTGGAGCATATAGTGTATAGTTGTGAGTATAGTGGAGCATATAGTGTATAGTTGTGAGTATAGTGGAGGATATAGTGTATAGTGGAGCATGTAGTGTATAGTTGTGAGTATAGTGGAGCATATAGTGTATAGTTGTGAGTATAGTGGAGGATATAGTGTATAGTTGTGAGTATAGTGGAGGATATAGTGTATAGTTGTGAGTATAGTGGAGGATATAGTGTATAGTTGTGAGTATAGTGGAGGATATTGTGTATAGTTGTGAGTATAGTGGAGGATATAGTGTATAGTTGTGAGTATAGTGGAGGATATAGTGTATAGTGGAGCATGTAGTGTATAGTTGTGAGTATAGTGGAGGATATAGTGTATAGTGGAGCATGTAGTGTATAGTTGTGAGTATAGTGGAGGATGTAGTGTATAGTTGTGAGTATAGTGGAGGATGTAGTGTATAGTTGTGAGTATAGTGGAGGATTTATTGTATACTTGTGAGTATAGTGGAGGATATAGTGTATAGTTGTGAGTATAGTGGAGGATATTGTGTATAGTTGTGAGTATAGTGGAGGATATAGTGTATAGTTGTGAGTATAGTGGAGGATATAGTGTATAGTGGAGCATGTAGTGTATAGTTGTGAGTATAGTGGAGGATATAGTGTATAGTGGAGCATGTAGTGTATAGTTGTGAGTATAGTGGAGGATGTAGTGTATAGTTGTGAGTATAGTGGAGGATATAGTGTATAGTTGTGAGTATAGTGCAGGATGTAGTGTATAGTTGTGAGTATAGTGCAGGATGTAGTGTATAGTTGTGAGTATAGTGCAGGATGTAGTGTATAGTTGTGTGTATAGTGGAGGATGTAGTGTATAGTTGTAAGTAAAGTGGAGGATGTAGTGTATAGTTGTGAGTATAGTGGAGGATGTAGTGTATAGTTGTGAGTATAGTGGAGGATGTAGTGTATAGTTGTGAGTATAGTGGAGGATGTAGTGTATAGTTGTGAGTATAGTGGAGGATGTAGTGTATAGTTGTGAGTATAGTGGAGCATGTAGTGTATAGTTGTGAGTATAGTGCAGGATGTAGTGTATAGTTGTGTGTATAGTGGAGGATGTAGTGTATAGTTGTAAGTAAAGTGGAGGATGTAGTGTATAGTTGTGAGTATAGTGGAGGATGTAGTGTATAGTTGTAAGTAAAGTAGAGGATGTAGTGTATAGTTGTGAGTATAGTGGAGGATGTAGTGTATAGTTGTGAGTATAGTGGAGGATGTAGTGTATAGTTGTGAGTATAGTGGAGCATGTAGTGTATAGTTGTGAGTATAGTGCAGGATGTAGTGTATAGTTGTGTGTATAGTGGAGGATGTAGTGTATAGTTGTAAGTAAAGTGGAGAATGTAGTGTATAGTTGTGAGTATAGTGGAGGATGTAGTGTATAGTTGTGAGTATAGTGGAGCATGTAGTGTATAGTTGTGAGTATAGTGCAGGATGTAGTGTATAGTTGTGTGTATAGTGGAGGATGTAGTGTATAGTTGTAAGTAAAGTGGAGGATGTAGTGTATAGTTGTGAGTATAGTGCAGGATGTAGTGTATAGTTGTGTGTATAGTGGAGGATGTAGTGTATAGTTGTAAGTAAAGTGGAGAATGTAGTGTATAGTTGTGAGTATAGTGGAGGATGTAGTGTATAGTTGTGAGTATAGTGGAGCATGTAGTGTATAGTTGTGAGTATAGTGCAGGATGTAGTGTATAGTTGTGTGTATAGTGGAGGATGTAGTGTATAGTTGTAAGTAAAGTGGAGGATGTAGTGTATAGTTGTGAGTATAGTGGAGGATGTAGTGTATAGTTGTAAGTAAAGTAGAGGATGTAGTGTATAGTTGTGAGTATAGTGGAGGATGTAGTGTATAGTTGTGAGTATAGTGGAGGATGTAGTGTATAGTTGTGAGTATAGTGGAGCATGTAGTGTATAGTTGTGAGTATAGTGCAGGATGTAGTGTATAGTTGTGTGTATAGTGGAGGATGTAGTGTATAGTTGTAAGTAAAGTGGAGAATGTAGTGTATAGTTGTGAGTATAGTGGAGGATGTAGTGTATAGTTGTGAGTATAGTGGAGCATGTAGTGTATAGTTGTGAGTATAGTGTAGTGTACAAGTAATGTATAGTAAATTGTACAGTTTAAATGAATATATTGTAGTAAATATTGTATGTGTAAAATTAGATTTTTTTTTCTGCTCTTCCTTTTAGGGTCGTCCCATCACTCCTGTATATGCTGTGGCTCATAATGTCCAGCGGATCCCCGCTGCTGCGGCCGCTGGTCTGTACGGTGCGAGCTACATGCCTATCACTGCTCACGCCAACACAGCTGCCTTGGCAGCACTGCAGAAGAACGCAGCCGTGGCAGCCGCTGCATATGGAGGTTATGCCGGCTACATGCCCCAAACTTTCCCAGCTGCCACCTTCCAAGTGCCTTTCCATGACGTGTACCCGACCTACTGAGACAGATGCCTTTTACTCCTTTTTTCACCTGATACCCAGAACACAGAGTCTCATCTATTGACAGATCTAATTATAAAGGACCAAAACTGACCAAAAAAACCCTATTAAGGGCATATATATATCAAATCCCAAACTAGACCATTAAGATAAAGATTAACACAACAGTAACACTTTCTACGAAGCCCACATTCCATTTTTACTTCTAAACTCTAATAATGCCTTATAAATCTCTAATAACCTGTGATAACCCTGACTTATTAATGACCTGTTCATTATCCTAAATCCTACTGTAATATTTGGTGACTGTCATAAAAAATACATTACTAAAAGAAAAACCTGAGTAAGACATGGAGACGTGACAGATTCTACTTTTGCAATTTAATGCACAAAGGAATTCTGGATAAAAAAAAAAAAAAAAAAAACACAACTTCATGTCAGAAAAAACATAAGGTATGAATGAGTGGTTATGAGTGTGTGTGTGTGTGTGTGTGTGTGTGTGTGTGTGTGTGTGTGTGTGTGTGTGTGTGGATAGACTCCGGTAGATCTGCCGCAGCCTTGCCAAGGAAAAAGCGGTTACTGAAGATGAATGAGTTATTAGAGGGTTATGATGCATTATTGGCATTTTTGCCCATTCTGCTAGAAAATTGTTACAAAAGTACTTTTCCCCACTACTATTGTGTGTTTAGATTGTGTATCTCAGACCTTTCCGCCCGCTGCATCCTCAAGATCTAGCAGACCTGCTGACCAGACACACACTGACCTTGACTCGCTTAACACTGACCTTGTGTAGAACTACTGATCTCCTCCTAAACCCATGCAATCAAGCACAAGATCTGACTGGAGTGCAACAAAATGCATGATTCACCAATCTCCACGGTCCGAACTGACACAGACTGGAAACACCAGTTGTGGCCTGCTGATATCAGATGTGCTAATTCTTTTCTCTCTGGAGCGAGAGGAAACATGTTCTTTATTTCATGAACTACTGATGCAGTCTGATCTCAAGCTCTTATTGTCATGTCTACATGGACGAGTCGTCTTTCAGTCAAACAAAAAAGCAAGGTGACTATTGCTATGGGTAAAAAAAATGCGCTTACATGCTAATAGTAAAGCATCAAGCTCATAAGACACATCCTTCACTCTTTATAACAAGTCCAATGTGTTTATACATGATTTCTTTTTCTTCCACTGCACAATCTAAACGGATCCGGCATGCCTTAAGTGCACCTCGGTAGCTTGTGCTACCTTCCAGATAGCATTATTAAAAAAAAAAAAAAAGAAAAAAGAGAAGTATTATATTGCTGTAAGAGTCCTCAATCCTAATCTTAAAAAAACAACAACAACAGCATTTTTTGTCAAAAGAACTAAACCTAAAATAAAACCTTGCTTTCCTGTACCCTTTACACTCCAGACTTCCAGAAAAATCTGGAAACAAAACAAAACAAAAATTCCTCCTGTCTCTGTGACTGCGAAGAACACAGATTAAATGTATTCTTTCCTAACCTGAAATACAGCATATTTTCTATAATCTTTATAATCCTTTATTAGTTTCTTGGAAAAAAATAAAAAATAAAACAGACCAAAAAACTGCAGAGCAGAAAACTAAGTGACCACTGAAGGATAGATTTATGGACAAGTTGTGATGTTTTAACACAAACAGGATTTCCAAGTGTTTTATCTATCTGTATGTGTGTGTGTGTGTGTGTGTGTGTGTGTGTGGTGTGTGTGTGTGTGTGTGGTGTGTGTGTGTGTGTGTGTGTGTGTGTGTGTGTGTGTGTGTGTGTGTTTCATATTCTACCCACTTATTTGCTTGGGTAATAGTAATAATTATAATTCCTGACTAATTCTTTTACTTCTTATTTTATTTGAATACATGATATTGTGTGTTATATATTTTTTACTATATTCCCTTTTGTCAAATTGCTCATGGCCCATTTAGACGGCTGTTTAGTAATTTGAAGGTTTTCAGGTGCGCTTTTAATGTGAGTATTTTCTTTTTCTTGAAAAAAAAAAACTCTTTTTAAAATTATATATATATATATATATATATATATATATATATTAGAAAATAATAATAATATTCATAATAAAAACGCACCATGTGATGAGACACATTAGAAAGCTGCCATGTTTAAGTACACATACTTACTTCATAGCCTTAATATAGCCGTGTAGTAGCGAACTGCAATACCTCCTTCAACAGAAGTTTTTGAAGTAACATCATGTTGGTTCGATGATTGGTTGAAGAACCAAAACAGAATTTATTTTGTTGTCATTTTGGATTTTTGCACGCTGGCTTTTTTTATTCTGAATGTAAAAAAATTGAGACTGAACAAAATTGAGATTTTATGATGTATTTTTAAATAGATAACTTTGATCTGAAAGAGCGTTGCACATTTGAGTCTCTGCTTGTCCACGTGCATTTGTGACATCACTAGAATTCCCAAAGTGCAATTCTGCTCAGTCAGTCAAGGGTTTTGATATGTCCCATGTCTATGTTTGGGTAGTTTTGTGATTCCACTGTTGTCGGGGGATCTCACGTGCACGTGACACACATGTAACGTCACTAAAACATGTTCCTCTATAATGTAATTCTTCTCATCGAAATAAGCAGGTTTTTTTATGTGAGATGTTGAACTAGTTTTGCGATTCCCCTTATTTTCCGGGGATGACGTGCACTTGACGTGTTCACGTATATAAAAGTTTTCAATTATCAACTGCACAAAATTTATTACATGGCCATGAAGGAAGCATCTCAAAATTTAGTTCCTGGACACTTAACTCATGGTTATTATGTATTAAATAAACAGGACCCTGAGCATAAAGCTGAATTGAGCCAGAGTGAGCGGTGGAGTCACTGGAGTTATGGCACATATACACCATTACTATTCAGCTTAAGCAACTTTTGATGGTTTTCTTCACCCCTTCACTCGCTCCTACTAAATACTTAAGCCACGTATTAAACGTATGAACTTGCATGCTCAGGTTATACAACCTGTGTCCTTGAAAATGATCCTATAACTCATGGTTTTGTAAGCTTTCAAAAAATAAAAAAAACATCAGAGGTAAATTCCCCCATTTTCTGGCACTTTCCTGAAATCAGTGCATATTTTTTTCTTTGTTTGTGTAGTTAAGTGATTTTTCTTTCTAGTGAACTAACGTATACAAGCTGTTTTGTATTCGTCCTTGACGTAGGACTTACTGTTCCATTTTTTAAATTCCTTTACACTGGAGAAAAAAAAAGTTTTTTTATGCATACGACTGTCGTTCCATCTATAAAGAACACTAGGATTCAGTCTGTTCTTATAAGAGCACAGTGAAGGAAGTATCTAGTGCTTTTAGACTCCATGACGAGGCTCAAAAGGGAAGCTACAGTGTGCAGTATACAAGCAGAAAAAAAGTTATTGTGAGGTCTGGGAAGAGCGAAAGTCAGTGTTTATGACTGCAGCAGATCTCTTGATGGATGGCTTTATATTCTGAAATGTTCTTACCGTATGATTTTAGTGTATTTTTGCGCTTGCTGTTTGCATCAGCAGTGTCACGGCGTTCAGTATACGGCCGGAATGACGACATTTAAAAGATGTTGATGTTAAGAGTTCATATTGCATCCATTAATTTATATTTGTACATCCGAAAATGAAGGTTCGAATAACCGTGCGCGGTTCCGTCCAAGAATTTTTTTTGAACCTTTGAACAGTGCCTTACTGTATGTACAAAGAAAAAGTTGAGATGGCACTGTGCTGAGGGGTCGTGTCTTGACGTGCTAGCAGATCCCCAATAAACCTTAAAGTGGGCGTAAAGATGAACGAGTGGCCACCTTCTCTATTTATAACAACCACACAACATCGTGTAGTTATGTGTGAGTTTTATCTCTTCTCTTTCTCACTTTCCTCTTTTTTAGACTAAAGGTGAAGAATTTGTTTGTTATTGGGTTTTTTCTTCCTTTTTTTGCTTTTTTTGCTTTAGCTTAATGTTTTGATATTATTATGACAGATTGTGGTTTGTTGAGTATAACCTTTGACTGAGTCACACTGGAGCAAACAACACATGCACACACACACACACACACACACACACACACACACACACACACACATATATATATATATATATATATATATATATATATATATATATATATATATATATATATATATATATATATATATATATATACACACACACACATACATTAACGCTAACCTCAAGAACTTGATAAAGTTGTCTCTTTGTGTGTGTGTGTGTGTGTGTGTGTGTGTGTGTGTGTGTGTGTGTGTGTGTGTGTGTGTGTGTGCGTGTGTGTGTGTGTGTGTGTGCATGTTTGTTTGACATCCCCTCTCTACATTCTGTTTTTTTGCCTTTGTTAGAATCTTTTATTATGAGCAAAACCATCAGGATATATTTAATATATACAATGCTTTTGTTTTGTGTATGAAGTAAGAAGAAATCCTATAATATATTTGAAGTATATATCCTCTTCTTTGACATGCGCTTTTGTTTTTGTTTTTTTGGAAAATGTTAACCGTTTTTTTTCTCTGCCAAAGTGTTCTGTAGTATAAAAGCTACTTCAAAAAAAAAAAAAAAAAAAAGTTTTTATGTTTTGTTTAGGTTTTATTTTTGCTATTATATTAGATACAGCTGGCCAGTTGGAACTGAAAGTGGACCCCCGAAGATGTCCCCGGTTCGATTTGCTTTGTATCGCGATCATTTCATTAACACTAAGTAGTTTTTTTTTTAACTGTTATGTTTTTTGTTGTTGTTGCTAAACAAAACGAACAAGACATCCAAGGTTGAAGAGTTATCTTCAGAAATTCCTTTACGGAACTGTTTTCTATCACGCTTATATTTGTAACAGGCTTGGCAAAAGTTGTAGGCTATTTATAGTGGTTCAGTAGTTGAATAAAGCATTTTCTGAAAGAGAACTGAGTTTGGTAATATTATTGCTTGTTCATGTATTTTCTCTTGCGTTTCAATTTGGCTGCAAAACACCTGGTCTTCCTGGAACATGGCTTTACCAGCTTTCTCAATCATGCTCCAGGCTGGATGAAGATCATTAATGCACACAAAGTCAATCAGATTCCTTATAGGTTGGACGTTCGGTTTCTGCTTTGCACCACTCCAGTGTATCTTAGACAGTATGCTTAGGGTCTTAAATATTTAGGCGAAACTCTGCCTCGGTCTGAGGTTTTCGTCTAACGTTGCCATGTATTTGGGTCCATCGATCTCACCCTTAATCCTGACCACTTTGTCAGTATCTTCTAAAAAAAAAAAGCATCCTCGTAGCACAATGCTACCACCATCATGCTTCTTTGATGCATTGCTCGCTATAAAGAGCAGTGATAAATGTAGCCAAGGAAAGTACAATTTTGGATTAATCAGAGATAATGATTGCTCCACATCTTAGTCAAGTCACTAACATGCTTTTACTTCCACACTGCCAGCATGGATGGAGAGTCTCAGTGAACTCTTAGTCAGAGGCGTTATAGGTTTCACTGTCTCAAAGATGACATTTTAACCAGTTTAACCAGCATTTCTCTGCAGGGTTTAACATAACTAAAGTTTAACATAATCTAGGTAATTGCCTTTCATTTAAGTTTAGTTTAAAGTTGTTTTAATTTGCCTGAAAACTTTTTCAATTACTTGTATGTGGGATGTGAAATGACATTATACAAGCGTTTATTTAGACATTTTTATATAAGTAATGGCATTTCGGTGCATTTAAATGATAATTGCAATATTAACAATTCGACATAATCACATAATTATTGTGTTTTCAAAGTGCAACAAAATTCAAATCTAAGCTACAAAATAAAACAATAGACTATGCTGTCATACAAAAAAATGATTGTCACCCTCCACTTCTGTACACTAGGTGTCGCCATAACCTCTTAAAAACGCATTGAACGCTTGGTAGATAGTTTTCCTCTCTTATACCAATAGTATTCTTTAATCCATTCTTTAAAAATAACAAGAACAGTATTTAAATGGATGTTGCTCATTTAGAGACTTGGTTTATCCAATGATAAATGACAAATGGCAAAATAAAAAACGTAATGTAACAAACAAAAACGCAAAAATAGTTATATATTCAGGATGTATAATGAAATTTGCGATCGTCTTCTCAGTAACGATAGAGATGTTCCACGAGCAAAGGCTCCAGCCCTTCACGTGAGACAAGCACTCGGATAACACAGGCTGTGCTTCCAACTACCACCATCACCACCAGCACCACGGCCACTATAACAATAGTAATAATCTCAGAGACAGTATACGCCCGAGCTGGGGAGAAAAACAACAAAAAGTTCAGTTCAAAGCATAAACTGTCCAACAAATATATTTATGTGTATAATTTTATTAGCACAAATAGAAAAATATTATCATATTACTAAAACGCCACTAGCTGTGTTTGTATCTGTGTGAATATTGAAACTGAAAATTGGCGTCCTTTGGAATCAGTTCCAAAGTTGCAGTTCGCCTTGCAGCCAGTAGAGAGCGACAAACAATTAAATAACAACCTGCTACATATAAAGCACTCCAGTTAAAAGTAAAATAAATAAATAAATAAAAAATATTGTAATATTTGTGACATTTTCTAACAAACTATGTAAATAATGAATTACACCTTGCAATTACTGATTATGAAGAATTGAACACTAAGTGCATCATGTGGCAGGTCATGTTGAAGTCCATGTATGTGGTCTTGAGCTACATGCACCCAGGTAGCAAAGATTTCAGGCCTGGATTTGGAAGGAAGCCGGCACAGTTGGCATTCAGTCGGCACTGGTCATGTGAACCGAACATGGCCCGGTTATAGTGGAGATGGAACTGTGGAAGGCGGAAAACGCGATATGGGCCAGATGTATGTAATAATACAAGTGTATTAATAGAAGTGTGATAATACAAGTGTATTATTTGGCCCAGATGTAAAATATAGAACTGTCGACCACATACTGTATGGTGGTGTAAAAGGTTACATAGAACAAATAATTTTAATTATAAATAATGGTGATTTTAAATGAAAAATGTATAGTAATTTAATTCTAAAACCATTTAGAATCTATAAAAACATTAAACTTGTTTCATATTTTCTCTCAACCTTTTCATACACAAAACAATGGCAAAAAATGTTCACATTTTTTCTCTCTTAAAATGTCCTATTATGTAAAAAAAAAAAACAAGTAAACAAATATATTTTTTACATTTATCAATCAAGTTGAATAGTGCAATGGTTCACGGGTTTGCAGTTTTTACTTGCAGCTTTTACACACTTAATTTTACACCTTGTGTCTTTTTGTTCGATTTCCAAATATTAATTTTCTTCAGTTGTAAGTGTGTAATCTTGCAATTAAGGTATTTGGTTTGGTTAATAGTTTAGTACACTTTAACCAAGATTAAAGAAATAATAATGATAATAATCTAATGAGAAAACTACTTCCGGAACCAGCGCTGTAGAAGAAGTGAGCGAACACTGATGATCTCCTGAGGCTGCACTTCACTAACCGTTGTGAACTTCTCAACTCTGGAGCGGTTTGGTAAGTGATCATTAGAATTTTTTTTTATATATATATTTAGTTTGACCTTGTTTTTTTGGAATGTAGAGTTACTATGAATTAACATCGTCTGAAGGTTAAAAGTTACATGTATGTTTCAGCAGCTGTGAGGAGAAGCCACCTGACATCTGTGGCCACAGAAAAGGAGATCGATTCCCTCAGTAAAAGACGGCTATATGTTACCCTGGACTGGACTGGTGGCAGGGGAGAGAGAATGAAGAAAAAAGAGCATCAGGAGAGTTAAACAGCTTAACGGACTTGTGACCTGTTTGGGTGTTAAATTGTGTACAAATTTTTTGTTTATTTGTTAAAAATTTTGTTCAAATATAAAAAAATAAATATTTATTTCAGAATACTGTTGTTTTGGCATCTTTTAACTGGGCCAAGGGTGTGTATAAAGTGGTTAGATTAAGGTTTTGTCAAGGCTGACATGTAGAACCAACTTGGTTGGATGAGAGTAGGGGCAGCTTTAGTCATACGTTTGGCTGAGATACGGCTGTGCCATGAGCCATATGCATCTCATGTTCTTTCAACCAGACCTGCTCCAGTCTTGTACCGTAATTCATTGCTGTTTTTGGGCCAAGTGAAAGTGACTTGTGTGTCTCATCACTGGACCAAACCAATTTTGCTATGTGGGTACTGGATCAGGCATAATATTATGACCACTTGCTTTATATTGTGTTGGACCCCTTTTGCTTCTAAAACAGTTCTGACCCATCGAGCATCAACAGCATGAACTTCTTCAGCAATTTGAGCTACTGGAGCTCGTCTGTTGGATCGGACCACACGGACTAAATTTGAATGAATAACAAGTCAAACAATCGATATATCAATAATCAATATCAAATGTTCTCAATCTCAGGCGAAAAAATGAAACAAAGGTTATAGTGTAATGAAGAATCACTTACTTGGCCATTGGACCTCATAACTGTAGCCAAGACGGTCCTGAGCCGAGACGAACATTTCCCCATTTGTGACCGGTGGCCAGAAAGGAACCATGTTGAAACGCCAGTTGTGACCGATGGGAGCATTTTGTTTAGGGTAAAAGACTGTGCCTGAAACACACCCAGGAGGCGTGTGTGTGTGTGTGTGCAGGATGGGGTTGTACAAAACTTGTCTTATTTAAGAATTTATATGCACTGAAGCAGACAACCATATACATTTTGTGTTTGTGTGTACCAGGGTGGTGTCTACGTAGCCACTCATCGAAGATGGCGTCAGTAAAGGAGTGCAGCAGGACAAAGATGGGGTCGTTGGGGGACACATGGGTCTGACCGCCTGTACCATTTAGAAATAGATGAGCCAGGTTGTGTAGACTGCGTACCTTCAGGTCATATTTCCCTTTTGGGGTGCTGTAACCTAGCAACACAGTAATATTCTATAGTATTTGTCCATGTTACTTTTCTGGGTTCCAAATAGTAAGATGAAGATTGTGTGTTTGTATGATTACATTTCTACAATCTCATATGAAATTTTATGAATCCGTGCATTTCACCTTCAATAGTATTCCTAAAGCTCCAGGCAGAAGTGGAGTAGTACGGTGGTGTATCAAACATTTTCAGCTCCAGGCAGTCGATGATGTCCTCATTTTCTGGTAGTTTCTGTAACATTGGCTGAGCCACATTTCCACCTGGATTACGTCTGATTGGACCACCTTCTGTACCTACACACACACACACACACACACACACACACACACACACACACACACACACACACACACACACACACACACACACAGGAATTATGGACACAAACTACATCAGCTACTGCAACCTGCTGAACTTTATTTCTCATTCATCAGTAATTTGCACTTGCACAACAGTTACTCTCTTTCTCTTGATTTGTCTTTTGTGGATGTCAGTGTTTCACATTTCAGGTTATGATCCTTGTTTCTTTGTCTCAGCCACACCAAACTGCCACTTCTGGGCCCCTAAGCAAGGCCCATAACTCCATAGCTGCTCAGTTATATAATGCCCAAATTTTCACTCTATTAAGGTTTAAATCCACTTGTATCTGAACCCACTTTACATAAGTGATGAGTCGTATGACTCGTTAACGATTTGTTCATTCTGAACGAGTTTTTAATGGTACTCAGAAGATCGATTAGTCTCGAAGAGTGATTTGTTAATTTTCTACTATACGCGCATGAGCAAGGCATCGCAAAATCTCAGTAGGTTATGTACAGTAAATGAAATGGAGACGTTCATTTTTTTTGCAGCAATTATAAATAAATACATTCATTATTGGAACTATAGTCAAAGTTAGAGTATGTGGATGTGTTGGTGATCTGCTTATTGAAAATGTAACATTTTACTTTGTTCCTGATCAAAGGAAATGAAATAAACTTAAAAAATAGATTTGTTCATTTTGATGAGCGAGATTCAAAGAACCAAATTACTAAATCCAATCCTATCCTATCCAATTTTCCAATGACTACTTTACATCTCACAAAACACACAATCGAGAAACATTTCTAGAGCAGAAAATACACGTACATTTATTCTTGAAATTGTAACAATGTGTGAAAATCGTATTTAGCCCTCTGCTGGCTACAAGGCGAATTGCAATCCCAAAGGTAATTCAGCATAAACATGAATGCAACTGAAATGTGAAAAGGACACCATCTGTAATGTCTAGAGGCATTTCAAAACTTTCACGCCTAATTTTGGCTTCTATATTAATTGAACAGCATTTTACAACATTTCTGAATGTATTTTTTGGCTCTGTGCAGCACTTTCTTGTTAAAAAAATCCATGCAGCCACTGGGATGAAGTTTATGCCTGGTACTTGGTCTTTTTTTAGAAAGGGAGCAGATACACCATGTGCCAGAGCTCCTTTCAAAACCATAAAGAAATTAGCAGAAAGGAGGATTCACTATGCTAAGTATCAGTTGCTGCTTTTTAATTTTGGAAGTTTTAATCTTTTCCAGATCTTGTTTTTGTTTGTGTGTCTGTGTGTGTGTGTGTGTGTGTGTGTGTGTGTGTGTGTGTGTGTGTGTGTGTGTGTGTGTGTGTGTGTGTGTACTAAGCATAATGAGTTTTTGATTTATCTTGTTAAGAATTAAGAATCTGTAGCAGTTTTAGAGGATGTGTGTGTGTGTGTGTGTGTGTGTGTGTGTGTGTGTGTGTGTGTGTGTGTGTGTGTGTGTGTATTATGAGCCAACACATAGCCAAGCTATTTGTGCATGCAATATCTGCCTTAAATGTCACAAATATTTGATCTGTGTGTCCTTGTGTGAGAGTTTCTCACTGTTACAGATGGTCCCTAGTGTCTCATACTCCTCCACGTCCTCGCATATCACTCTCCACTGAGAGAACACGGAGTTAGAGCTAATGCTGTTCACGTCAAAGTTGCTTCTGGCTCCGAGCATGTCGTCTGTACAGATATCACATTCGTTTCCTCCGATAGCAAAGTTCCAGTATGGCAGGGCAAACGTCGGCTTCCCCAGAATGTCCTGCACACAAAAACATGTAACATAGAGGTTCTGGCTCCGAGCATTCTTATCAGAATCTTTTACAATTTTGTGTTGTTTTATGGATTGCAATCTTAGAATTAGAATATTTGAATGATGGATGGTGTGTGTGTGTGTGTGTGTGTGTGTGTGTGTGTGTGTGTGTGTGTGTGTGTGTGTGTGTGTGTGTGTGTTGCTTCACCTGTATATCACTCTCCAGCTGCAGCAGGTGAAACCGGTGCCATGTAAGAAATCCTGGCCCTTTATGAGAGAAGTCCACACCACCAAAGCTCTGCTGTCCCGCCCCCATGTACGTCTTCCTGACAGAAAAATAATGAGTCCAGACGAAGTAGTTGTAGATTGTGATGTTTTCGCATTGCACTGTGTTCCCATCCAGGCCAAAGAGCTCCTCATAGCGCCGTGTACAGATAACCAGATGGGGATGGACTGTTCTTTTGGCTCGATTCAAAGCGTCCACAAAAGCCTGTTTCTCCTGAGGGGACATTTCCTTGATGTTACGACGCACTGGATTTAATCAGACAAAGGTGCGAATGATAATGAACAACGGGGGTTAATATTTATGGAAACAGGTAATCCAGTTTAATTTGGTCAAATTTTCTTGTTAGAGATTTCTGTAAAGCTGCTTTGAGACAATGTCTTTTGTGAAAAGCGCTATAAAAATAAACTTGACTTGACTAGATGCAAATTAAAGGTGTATAAAATAAATAAAACACTTCTAGACTTTGAATAATTGATTCTTTTCCCATAGAATGTGTATGTGTGTGATCCTCACCCACACTGATTTTCTGATCACAGTTCACTCCACTAAGCCCGTGTCTGCAACGTCCACAGTTGTATCCACTGAATTTAGTGTTACACTGGCAGGTCCTGTTAAAGAAGCGCAGCGGCCATCGTTCCCGGTCATCCCATCCGTCATGAGGGTACTGAGGGCCGTGTGGTCGCTTGTCAGCAATGACCGGCATGCACCGGCCACGCCCACTTCTCAATCCACATTCATCATTGGCCAGGCCAGTGGGTGATGGACAGCAAGTGCCACTGCGCAGGACCTCAGGTGAGACACACTGACGTGGAAACTGTGCCCAAGTGGCCACTGAATACATGCAGAGCCAAAACACAATCTGCCACATCGTGTCGACATGCACGGACGGTACACTGTTCAAACACAGAAGTAGTGTTTTAGGTAACAAACATGACAAAATATGGTCAGTGTATTTGCCAAACTATCAGTCCTTTATCACCTCCTTATCCTCAAACTCACAGGACACCACATCTAATAC
>JBCEWE010000127.1:915000-930000 GCA_039877035.1 Silurus lanzhouensis | reverse complement strand
TCTGGGACTGTGCAACTACCGACACACACATACAAACAGAAACACACACACACATGCGACACACACACACACTACTGGATAAACAAATACGCTGCAATTACACAATAAGCACTATAATGTTATAAGCCATGCCCATCACACAAACCTGCTTCTTTTTCTCTTGCATTTCAGAATGTAGGTAACAGTGACGAGGCTCTGCAGAACGAGAAAGAATGCTATCGCTATCACTCCGATCTTCCAGGCTTCCTGCTTTGGAGTGGTGGGCTCTTGAAAGAGATAAAATGAGAGACAGAATAAGGCAGCAATATGAACGACAAAAAAGAGCAGCAGAGCGGTTTCCATCAGACACAACAAGAAGTAGAAATAGGCAGTGAGTTTGTTTGTGTTGTGAAGTACGTGTTATGTCTGCAGGTTCCTCCACCAGTTCATCACTTTCTCCGATTTCCATAGCCAGAGTTGGAAAAGGAGGGAATCCTGGCACATTGATGCCTAGCGTAGGAGTGTCCCAGTGTTTTACTGGGTCTCTGGACATCACAATGTCATTCAGGTCATTTGTTTCTTGCATGACATCTGCAGCTAGAAGAAGTACAACAGTACAATTTAGAAATTGTGTTTTGTGTCATTTAATTATCAGGAATGATTTTATTTCAACACCAAAACCTGACTTTTTCATTCAACTTACACCACTATGCATTATTCTATGCATAATATGAATTGGGAAGTGGCAGCTCAGTGGTTAAGGCTCTGGGTTAATCATCATATGGGCGAGGTTCAAGCCCCAGTATCGCCAAGCTGCCACTCTTGCCACTCTTGCCACTCTTGCCACCTTGACCAAGGCCCTAAACACTCTGTGCTCCAGGGATGCAGTATAATTTCTGACCCCCAGCTTGCTAACATCTCTGGGATATGCAAAGACAGAATTTCACTTTGCTATAACCAAAGTACTGTTGTTCCAGCCCATCACATGGTTTATATATTTATATGCTATTTCTTCCATATATATGCTTTGTAAAAATCAGATCCAACCAGTCTCACAGACATTTCACATCAATAAACGCAATATAAATTTATAAATAAAATTACAAAAGAAAAATTTATAAGAAACAAATCGTTCATTGTTTTTGAATGCTATAAAATTTGCAGTTATTTAAAAACAATTATCTTAATTTACAGTAAAAGTAAAGGTGATTCACATAAGGCATTACACCACCCATGTCAGTGATTTCTTCTATACGTGGGAACTAACTTTTTTATACAGCTCTTAAAAGACAACGAGAACTGTACATGGTGTATGCCTTATTAAAATATAAAAAAACGGCATGCAAAATTGAATAATCTTGCAATATATATAACAACAAATTTTCCTCCAACAGTCAACAAAATCTGCTTGCCTGATTTTCCTATATTTAACAAAATACCAAATAAATAAAATGATTTCAGTAATTGACTCAGTTAAGTTGGACGACATCAAAGTCTTAACTGCCCCAACATTGACCCAAACTGTGACCCAGGGGAGACATTTGGCATAGAAATGAAAATACAGCATGGAGGTGAGACGAGCTCTAAAAGCCATGCAAAGAATGTTAAATTGTACAACAGATCAGATTCACACTGGCGCTCAATTAATTGTGACTGAGTTTCAATAAGTTTGTTGTTTTTTGTCAAATTCACTTGTTCCAGCATTTGTATAAGTGTGCACAAAGCCAGCTCCATGAAGAAATGGTTTACATGTTCTAGAGCTTTGTTCACCCCTACTGAACACCTTTGAGATTAATTGAAACTATGACTGCACCCCAGGCCAAAAGGTTCGGGCTGTATATATATATATATATATGCATATTTTAAACACTGTATTATTAAAATACAAATATGTAAAACCCAACGTTGTGTTTCTCATTTCTCATTGTAGTTTAGGAGAGCATGGCGAAAAGCCTTGGACTATATAGACCGTCTTATAAAATATATTCCCGCAAGGTTTCAGACCTCAACTAACCTCTCAAAACCTCGGCTTAAAAGCACAATCGATTAATATTCATGTGGAATCTATTTTTCGCTTTGTGGAGTTTGGGGATTTTAAGCCTCTGAATCTGTTTGCATGACATTCTGCTGCTGGTGTTGGTTGGGATGGTTTCAGAAATTAGGAAAATTTTATATACTTGTGTTGATGTTGTTCTGGTTACTGATTGAGCAGTGCTTTACTACATCAGTTCATTTCTTTGCACTGAATTCTTCAGTATGAACAAGTTTGGTTTTTACTTCTCCATAGCATTTCTTTGTTAGAAGAAAAAAATGCTGAATAAACAAAAAGCTTTCGGGGGCAAATCTTACATTTACACTATATACCGTCTCTTAGGAGATTGTATCCCAGCCTGCCCCAATTGCATAATAGGTATTGTATATAAGGGCAAAGGGCTAGTGTCTAATAGGAAACTAAAATGTCTACTCAGCTTCAAAATGTTGTCCATGAACAAGAAATTATTGCATGACGATCGCCTGGTTTCAGTTTCAGTGCACTGGGATTTGGATTTCACAGGAGACAACAAAAAAAGGTTTGACCTTTTATGCGGAAGGTCAGATATGAAGCTCGTTGCCTGACAAAAGCTTTATTTAAAGTAACTGGTGTTCAGCACTAATTTATTAATTTCCCTATTTGTTCTATTTTAGTTATAGCTGTATGCTGGTTAGCATCGCTGTAGTTTAGGCTATCAATGTTGTTTATAAGGAGTTCATAAAAGTTTATATTTTGAATAGTAGCAGCTATATTCATTTATAGCGTCTAAAGCTGACTAGTTCAATGCTAATTAAATAACTTTCCATCCACAGTAAAATGAGCAAAGCAGCCTATTGCTTGTAATTTTTCATTACTGCAGTTTATTATTATTATATTTGTGATCATCAATATTTGAACACTTAAAATTCTTTTTTAAATAAAATGCTTGCTTGCTTGCTTAAATGATATATAAAATAATATTTTATAATAATTTATACAAAATTTAATGAATCTAATTAAATACAACAAATCTTTTTATTTGTATTGATTAAAATCAGTAATCAAATAAATTAGCACAAATTAAATTGATTACATTTTAAATTAAATAAGTGGCAAAATTGAATAGTTCACATTGGTTAGTTTACAAGGTTTCCGGGTTAGCGGCTAATCTAGCGCTATTGATTCTTTAGCATTTTCATGTTTAAATCTTGTTTTTGTTACAGAGTGAAAAGCCACAGTGACACTGTGTTAACTGTAGTTTATATTTTATACCCCTGGTATTGTGTATGTTTTCAAGTTTAAAATAATTGTAAAAGTTGCACTCAAAGTGCGAGGCGGAGACTAAACAAACTTGTGGTCCGCCACTTTATACGTTCCTCAGGAAACTCGGATAGTTACTTTGTTCCGTACGTAAAAAGGATTGCATTCGGTACACATGTGTACAATACCGAAAGCCCTGTACCTAAAAATCTTGGTACGAAAACGTGTACCATTACACCTATACTATGAATATAGTGTGATTGAAACACAGTTACCTAGTTCCTGAGAAGACTTCTTTATTGTTTCCGATACTGGAACCAGACCCTCTATGTCTGCTTCTCTTCCCCCTGGCTTTTTTCCAATATGAGCTGCAGCTTCTCCTTCCACATCTTCCTTCTCGGTCATGAATTGCCCTCCAAAATCTACAAGTCTCTGTTCATCTTTCTTCTGTTTCTCTTTATCTGGTGTTCTCGATTTGACATCATCATCTGTTATTAGATCATGTTTCTGGTCTTGATCAGGATGTAGTTCTGTTTGTTTAGACAACTTTGACACTATATCCACCTCCACGTTTCCTTTTTTCATTTCTCTAATTCCATCAGTGTCTTTGGTCGGCTCTTGAGCTTCTAGCAGCTCTGACTCAACCTGCTCTTGGTTTCCTTCATCTACTCCAGCTTTCTCTTCTTGCTCCCCTTCTGGTGCCGATTGAAAAGACTGAGTTTGGGATGCATCCACTACAGCATGCATTTGATCACTAATCTTGTCTTCTGATTCAAGCTCAGATGATTCTTTTGGTCCTTGGGACTCCACTAGATCTTGACCTAAGTTTGGAGCCGGATCCTCTACCCCCTGCTCTAATTCCTCAAGCAATTTATTTGTTTCACCTGGTTCCTGATCCAACCATGCACCCTGTCTAAATTCCTCTTCATCAGATAGCGTTTGTTTAGATAGGGATAATATTGCATCGTCAGTCTCCTGCTTTGCATTTTCTTCACCAAAGATTGTTGTTTCTTTGTCTTCATGTTCATGCACCACTGCAGGTAATCTATCATCTGTATTGTCGTCTGTCGCTGGGGGCTTCTCTGCTATGTTTTCTTGTGGTCCCAGTTCTTCCACAACCTGTTTAAAAACCGCCCTTACTTCATCATCCTTCAAGATCTTCACATCCTCCATGAATGCAGCTTTTACTGATTCCATGACATCAACCAGAATTGGTCGAGCAGATTCAGGGCTGGGCGATGAAAGAGTAGGGTCTGAAGGAGCAAAGAAAATGTCAACGTTTTGCCAGCTACTGTATAGGCACATTGTTTTTTTTTCTAAAAGCCTTGTAATATAGTACTCTTACATTTGCAAAAATAAAAAATAAATGATAAAGAAAGTGATATCATTATTGATATGGTGAAGCTTTTAACACAATGTTTATTTCACATTTTTAAAAGCAGGAGTCTCTAGTGTCAGTGCTTCACAACAGTCAAGGAGTTTTCTTTTAAATGCAAAAGTATAACAAAAAGCTGTTAAGGCATAAAACAATAACACAAATTAATTCGTTTCACAGACACAGCATTCCAAAAAAATTTTTATTTATAAATTCATTTGCACATTTGATGCCAGCCAGATGAGGACGGGTTCCTCTTGAGTCTGGTCCCTCTCAAAGTTTCTTCCTTATGCCATCTCAGGGAGTTTTTGCTTGCCACAGTCACCATTGGTTTGCTCATTAGGGACAAACTAACAATTATAGGAAACATTCTTATTTATTCTTTATTATTATCTGAGTAAAGCTGCTTTGAGACAATGTCCAATGTCCAATGTACGTTAAAAGTAATATGCAAACAAAATTAAATTGAATTGAATTGGAATTCTTGGCAAACTGCTAGCATCATGATGAGATGTTACAGGTGAAATAATCAAGTTTAAGGATGAAAACAAACTAACTTCCCCATCCCACTCTTGCATTGGTTAATTTCTATAACAGTTGCCCCCAAGTGTGTTATTGGGCACATTAGATATGTGAAAGACTTTATCACACTGCAACAAAAGAGTTTTTCAGATGCGTTCAAATTGATTGTGTTTCTGTAGACTGAAGAATTGATTCAAATGGCATAACCAGTATATGTGTTTGCACACCAGCAATCATTTTGGCTCAATCAATTGTACATTTATTATTGAAAACGTCTGAGAGCCAGTTACAGGCAGTGAAACTACTCAAATCAATGAAAAAAAAAATCTTTTGCTGCTAGCACAGTAAATACTTATTTATGATGTAATACAATGTTCTGCTTCAATCTTTACTCTAATCTGAATAGTATCCTGGGATATTCAAGAGTAGTACAGATTTCGAAATGTATATCTTCATTTACGTACGTACCTTGCCCTTCGCATAGATGCAACAGCAGGACCACTAAGAAGGCTTTGTGAAGACAGAGCTCCATAATGCTGATAGATGACACACGTCTGGAGGGCCTTCAAGTTCGTTCTTTTTGTCGAATAATTTTTTTCCGTGAGATGCAAAAAAGAGAGAAGTAAAGCTATCTCCTGCTGTTGGTCCTTGAAGTAAAGATCTTCTGGTTTGTAATGGAGATAATGTAGCACGGTTTGTCAGTGCAAACTCGGCTGCAGTTCACATGATGCTTCAATACAGTCTGAAAAAGTCACACACTTCTGCGGAATGCCACACAGAACCTAAGCCAGGCCACAGCAATATGTCACACTCCAGCTGCAAAGACTTATTATAGCAATTATAAGCAAGCTGTGAGGATGTTGAGGGTATTATGCTTGGCTCAAATTCTATGAAAGAGAAAAGACGAATATATCAATTCTCAAACACGGCTTTCTGGGTCACCAAGACTCCTAGAATCATTGTATCATGTGTCAATTCTGAAACAAGCAAGTTTTTAATGGAAGTGGCTGATATTGAGCATTGATTTGTAAGTACAGATCATTTTTTCAATAAATTTGGGATAGGAAATGGTCAATAATGAGTATCTCTTCCAAAAAACATTTCGAATTAATGGCTGCTCACTGTTTACATAATGGAAGAAACTCCTGACTCTAACTTGCCACAGCACCCCTGGGCTTATTGCATGATTTTTTATAATTTGTTGAGAAGAATGTTTTGGGCTCATGATAATTGTAATAGATATCAATCAGTGTATTATTCTATTAAAAGACTGATGTGATTTGAGTCTTGTAACAAAAATGATAATAGGGACATTATAGCAATAATAAATCATAGTACTTTGGATACTTAAGTACATTTGAAGGCTTTTGTACTTTTACTGAAGTGAAAGTTTAAAGGGACACTTCTACTTTAGTCATATTTTTCCAAGTGTATCTCTACTTTAACTACATGGTTTGTGTACTTCATCCACCACTGGAGGTAATACAATATCTAACCAATCAGTATCAATAGCATTCAACAGCACCTTGCATTATTAAATGTGGTGGATCTGAAACTCATTGACTCACACTACGTTTACACCTTTTGCTACTCGCCACAACTAAGTGACCAGAGACCATTCATTTTAATTGAGAGATTTAATTAGTGTGTCAACATTGACAAGAGTTTATCTGTATACAAACATGGAGTGACTTGATGCAGCAGCTACTAATAGGAGAGTGCACGTGATCTGTCTTCTGATTTGTGGTCAAGAGTAGAACATGTCACCCAGTGTTACTACTAGTAATAGGAACACCAAGTACAGTGACTGGCAACTTGCAGTGCTATAATTGCTGCATGTGTGAATGTAGCATTAGCAGTTAAAGTTCTACTAGTGACCAAGTTTTAGTCCCAGGACTGTCAGACAGACTCGAGCAACCGCTTTAATAAATCCTCAGCTGTACGCTTCACTTGTGCTCTGCCTCGAATGCAAATTAGCTTCAATAAAAGCATAAATGTAAAATGCATTTTTTATATCTCAGGCCTTTCATAATGTGGCTCTGCACCATGACTAAAACACTTTGCATTGTGCTCCAGATAGACTACTTCTCAAGGGGATTGTATTTCATTCTTCACCTTAGTGTTCTGTTCAGCTTTATTTTTCTCTTTGGTAGTCTTTCTTTGAGCTGTGCTAATGCAGTCACATGTCACTCACACTGATCTAAGTTGGAGCTGGAGAGAGGTGTTACCTTGTGACTGCTCACAAGCTGCAGATCCAAATGAGTGCTACAAAGAGCTGAAGAAAGTGTATTATTGGTCTTTAAAGAGCATGGCAAAAATGGAATAGAGGAATGTACAGCCTCTTGTTGCATATATTCACTTTATTGACAGTGATTATGTTACAGTCTTAAACAAAATGAGGTTGATGGGCCAGAGCATATTGATTAGCAGCATCTTTAAACAGGTTTAGATTTTTTTTTAATTGTGTAAAATAAGGTAAGTGTGCCTCCTCTATTGATGATCGTTTATAACTACCCAGGGTTGCCAGGTTGAAGCAAAATTGCATAAATGCACACAAAAGCCCTTTTCTTCGAAACAGTGTAACAGTGGTGCGCACGCATTTCTGACACATTTATTGATACATTATATCCTTATATACTTTGCAACCTTTGTTGTGTATCTAGCGATATATGTTTATTATATATGATGTTTCTTTATGTTATAGACTCTGTCTGTGCCAGACTGAATTTTGATTATATGCTTTAAAACCAGCTCTTACTGTCTGCATAATACCTGTCATTAAATGTCTGTCCACTGATGTATTACATAGTTATAGTACTTTTTTCTCCTTCACATATAAATAGTGTCTTTCAAATGTATTGAAGGTAATATTTATCTCTCTCTCTCACACACACACACACACACACACACACACACACACACACAAACACACACACACACACACACACACACACACACACATATATATATATATATACAGGTGCATCTCAATAAATTAGAATAGCATTGATTCAATACAAAAAGTGAAACTTGTATATTATATAGATTCATCACACTGATATATTTTAAGTGTTTATTTCTTTTAATTTGATGATTATGGCTTACAGCTAATGAAAACCCAAAATTCAGTATTTTAAAAATTTAGAATATTGTAAAAAAAGTTCAATATTGGAGACTCGTGGTGTCTCACTCTAATCAGCTAATTAAATCCAAACCTCGCAAAGGTTTCTTGAGCCTTTAAATGGTGTTTCAGTCTGGTTCAGGCTACACAATCATGGGGGAAGACTGCTGACTTGACAGTTGTCCAGAAGACGTTCATTGACACCCTGGACATGGAGGGTAAGACACAAAAGGTCACCAATAAGGAAGCTGCTGTTCACAGAGTACTGTATCCAAGCACATTCATGAAAAGTAAAATGGAAGGAAAAGAATTTGGTAGAAAAAGGTAAAACGAAGCCCATTCAAGAATTCGGGGGGAAGTCACAGAGTGGACTGCAGCTGGAGTCAGTGCTTCAAGAGCCTCCATGCACAGACGTATCTATTGGCTACAACTGACGCATTCCTTGTGTCAAGCCACTCCTGAAACAGAGACAAAAAGAGGTGTCTCACCTGGGCAAAGGACAAAAAGGACTGGACTGTTGCTCAGTGGGCCAAAGCCGTCTTTTCAGATGAAAGGAAAGAAAATTTTGCATTTCATTTGGAAATCAATGTTCCAGAGTCTGGAGGAAATGTATACAGCAGTAAATTAACAGACATTCCAGAAGGCTAAGAATTCACTAAAAATGTTTTTTTGATTGGCCTTATGAAGTATTAAAATTTTTTGAGATCTGTATATATATATATATATATATATATATATATATATATATATATATATATATATATATATATATATATATACAGATGCCCTCTGCCCTCTATATACAGTGCCCTCCACAATTATTGGCACCCCTGTTTAAGATGTGGTCGTGGACTTCTAAAAATTCTCCTTTTTTTTAAAACAACATAAGAACCCAAATGCAAAAAAAGAGAAAAATCCAACCTTTCATTTAAGTACATTACTTTGGTGGTAAAAAAAATCATACATTTAGAAAAAAAAAAACCTTGAAATCATGTGTCCCACAATTATTGGCACCCCTAACAATTCCTCTGAAAAATTTAATTTTTTTTTTTTTTTTATATATTTTTCTGTAGTTGCTAAGGTTGGTCAGGGTATCTAGGGACTTTTAATTAGTAATTCATGATTTCCTGTTTCCCTGGGGTATAAATATGACGTGACACAGAGGCCTAATTCTCTTACCCATTTGTCAACATGGCAAAGACAAGAGAACACACCATTCAAGTAAGGCAGATGTGTGTCGACCTTCATAAGTCAGGCAATGGCTACAAGAAAATAGCCACTCGCCTTAACTTGCCGGTATCTACAGTCAGAGGAATCATTAAGAAGATTAAAACAACTGGAACAGTGAAAAACAAGGCTGGAAGAGGTCCCAGGTTTATCTTGCCACAACGCACAGTGAGGAGGATGGTAAGAGAAGTAAAAAAATTTCCCACGCTCACCGTCACAGAATTGCATCAAAGAGTGGCATCTTGGGGTCACAGAGTCTCCAAAACAACCATCAGACGCTCTCTACATGCCAACAAGCTGTTTGGGAGGCATGCAAGGAAAAAGCCTTTTCTCACTAACACTCACAAACGTAAACGTCTGGAGTTTGCTAAGCGGTACTGGGACTTCAACTGGGATCGTGTGCTTTGGTCAGATGAGACTAAGATTGAGCTTTTTGGCAACAAACACTCTAAGTGGGTCTGGCGTAAAACAAAAGATGAGTATGCCGAAAAGCACCTCATGCCCACCGTGAAGTATGGTGGAGGATCTGTGATGCTGTGGGCCTGTTTCTCTTCCAAAGGCCCTGGGAACCTTGTTAGGGTGCATGGCATTATGAACGCTTTGAAGTACCAGGATATTTTAAATAAAAACCTGATGGCCTCTGCCAGAAAGCTGAAGATGGGTCGTCATTGGGTCTTTCAGCAGGATAATGATCCAAAACATGTGGCAAAATCTACACAAAAGTGGTTCAGCAGTCACAAACTCAAGGTCCTCCCATGGCCATCTCAGTCCCCAGACCTCAACCCAATCGAAAACCTGTGGGGCGAGCTAAAGAGAAGAGTGCATAAGAGAGGACCCAGGACACTGGATGATCTAGAAAGATTGTGCAAAGAAGAATGGTCAAAAATCCCTCTCTCTGTGTTCTCCAATCTTGTGAAATGTTATAGGAGGAGATTAAGTGCTGTCTTGTTGGCAAAAGGAGGTTGTACAAAGTATTAACATCAGGGGTGCCAATAATTGTGGCACACATGATTTCAAGTTGTTTTTTTTTTTCTAAATGTGTGATTTTTTTTACCACCAAAGTTATGTACTTAAATAAAAGGTTGGATTTTTCTCTTTTTTTGCATTTGGGTTCTATGTTGTTTAAAAAAAAAAGGAGAATTTTTAGAAGTCCACGACCACATCTTAAACAGGGGTGCCAATAATTGTGGAGGGCACTGTATATACAAACAGTATATGAATCTGCATATGTGAAAGCTTTGATTAATCTCTATGTAGACTGCACTGTGTCTGAAATATAATTCCATAGATTTCCTTGGGCATGTTCCTGTGTGTGTGTGTGTGTGTGTGTGTGTGTGTGTGTGTGTGTGTGTGTGTGTGTGTGTGTGTGTGTGTGTGTGTGTGTGTGTGTGTGTAAATGAGTGTGTGCGCACATGCACAGCCGTCTGTGTGGATGTTTGATGTACACCAGGAAGGTATCTAGGACATCTTTTTGGGTCACAAACTTCAAAAAGTCCATCATGTTTCCTTCGTCTTATTTGTAAATCGTTGAGAAACAACAGCAGCAACATCAGAGACGATCTGTTCATTATAATTATTGGCGCTAAATCTTTTCACACCAACGAGAATTTATCCAAGTGTGGGGACGGCATGTATATATAACCATTCTTCTGCTTTTGTGTGTGTGTGTGTGTGTGTGTGTGTGTGTGTGTGTGTGTGTGTGTGTGGTGTGAGGAGAACCAATTTGCTCAATGTTTTTGAAGTTTTTAAATTATATTTCTGTAGTTCATTTATATGATAATTATGTTTTTAAGATCTTAGACCTCAGATTTATTTATTATATAAAATTGGAGGCTCAATGGTGCAGCTGGTAGCATCACTGCATTCTAACAAAATCAACTGTTTCAGTTAGCATGATACGTCAACTCGCTCACATTCGCAGTTATCTGTGTTAGTTTGGTAAAGCAGCTGGTAAGGAATATGACACACATTTTTAAGCAGCTATGTGAATTTAGAAGTATCCTTTTTAGGCCATGGATACATGCTAAAAGTGGGAGAGAGTAGCATGAATGTTAAAATGTAAAATTTAGACCAGGGTTCATTGAAAATAGCACTTTTGGGTGCCACATCCCCTGCTGATCCTTTGTAATAACATCGATGCAGGTGCTAATTGAAATCTGACTGCAAAAATAGCAGAAATGTGAAAGGGGAAAAGAAAAAACAGCTAAGCAAAGCACCGAAATTAGCAAAGCACTGGTGTTCTTCAGCTGATTAGTGTTGGAAATAAATTCTAAACAATAACGATTATTTTTTTTTATTATTAAGACCAACAATAATAATAAAACTTAAAAAAATATATCTTTATTTGTATAGCACTTTTAGGAATAGAAACAATGTACCATTACAGAAAGAAATATATTACAAAAAAATAATTTTAATTTATAGTCCCTATAAATTCATTCTATTATCCCAAATTATCCCTAATGATCATACCAGTAATGCCAGTGGTAGGAAAAAAACTCCCTGAGATAGTATTAAGAACAAACCTTCAGAGGATCAAGACTACAAAGGGAACCTGTCCTCATCTGAGTGACGCCGACGTCCATTCATTACAGAATCCATCATTAACTTTTGACTTATAAAGAGTCGAGTGTAAAATTGTCCATGGTAAATGCAGCCCTAAGCCACTAAGCCGTTGAAGCAGACTGTTTATATAATTGTGGTTCTAATGCAAATTCTTGGTTCCTGAGTTTACACAGTAACCACATGGATCTTTTAAACTGTTCGTGTCATGGAAATTTCACGGATTTCTACTTCGCAATAGTCACAGTAAACTGAATATCATTTTTGTAATATGGAGACAATATTAAAGAAATGACAGAAAGGACATTATTTAACAGAAAAAAAATATTTGAGAACTTGTCCACAGTCTGTAAAAAAAGTGGGGTGAAAGTGAAAAGAAGTGGAAGACAATGGTGTTAGTCTGCTAAATAGAGCACTTACATAAGCATTATGTAAGTTGGAGCCTTTATCAATATTTCATTACCTCTGTGTTTGATGTTGCTACAGTGCTGTCTGATTCATGGCGGCCCACAAGCATGTTTTGTGTGTATATGTATGTGTGTGTGTGTGTGTGTGTGTGTGTGTGTGTGTGTGTGTGTGTGTGTGTGTGTGTGTATATGTATGTGTGTGTGTGTGTGTGTGTGTGTGTGTGTGGTGTGTGTGTGTGTGTGTGTGTGTGGAGGGGGGGTTAAGAGCAAAAAGAAGTTGAAACCAGACTGTGTCCTGTATGACCTTTTTGAGATGACACTGTGATAAACGGGAAAGTCAAAGTCTGTGTTCCAGTCCCATCTTTAGCGCACCCTTATTGACTTCCTGTCAAGACTTACCCACAGGGGAATCTCCACTGGCATGTTAAGGAGCCATTCAAGTACATGATTATCTGGGGTTTGTTAAAAGCACATTGCAGTATTAGCAGAAATGAAGCATTTTACTGTATATCAGTAAATAAAAAAATAAAAAAAAAGGAAAAAAAATCTGAAAAAATTTACTATAACTTGTAAAGGTCCAGTTGATGTTTGGATCACCGACTTATGTGTGTGAATTAAGATGTCACTAGGTTACGTATATAACCTTAGTTACCTGAGGGAACGAGACGTTGTTCACGCTCTGAATCACGTGTGAAATCCGGCCAATAGGCACGTTATCTTCATACAAACGTTACAATGTCCTGGAGAGAAACTCCAAGCAGGGAGTGGGGAAGACCAGAGGACTCATAACACGAAAAAATGGCATCCACAATCCATCTGCTGAGCGTCTGCTTATTAGCCGGAAAACCTTTCCCATGAGGGCCATAGCAGACAAACAGCTTCGACTCCCTCCACGGACTCATCCTGTGGAGGTATGTGTCCAGTGCTCGCAGGGTTGATTTAGCTTTTTTATTTGGGGGCTAGGAAAGGAGGAGAGCAGAATGCCTGCAAAATGACAGGTTGTGAGGGAGCCGCAGGCACCTTAGGCACATACCCTGATATAGGGTAGAGAAAAGTGCTGGCCATGCCACTGGCAAACTCCAGGAGAGACGGGGCCACGGAAAGAGCCTGTAGGTCTCCGACCCTAACAAGGGAGGAAACCGACAGATACCTAAGGGCCACCTTGGACAAGGGCTCGAAGGAGGGGCACAGATAGAGCCGCCAGCACAGTGGCCAAGTCCTACAGAGACACTCTGAGTCGTATCCTGAGCTTCAGCCTCCGGGTGCCGCATAGGAAACGTGTCACGAGGGGGTGTTTTCCCGGTGACAATAAGCCACGATAGCGGACACTTAAACCTTCAGGGTTGAGTCCTGTGGCAAACTGTTCCTGCAAGAACTCCGGAACTGAACCAACCGGGCAGTTGACTGGGTCCAACTGGTGGTGCTCACACCACATGGTAAACAGATGCCATTTAGCGGCATACAACCTCCTTGCGGAGGGAGCTCTGGAATAGAGGATGGTTTCTACTACCTCAGTAGAGAGATCAGCTGCTAGGAAGTGCACCCCCTCAGGGGCCACAGCCACAGCTTCCATAAGTCTGGGCGGAGGTGAACCAGGGTTCCCCCTACCTGTGAGAGAAGATCCCTCCTGGGAGGAATTTCCAAAGAGGTCCCTCGAGGAGGGACAACAGGTCCATAAACCACGATTTGCCCGGCCAACGAGGTGCCACCAGGAGGAAACAAGCTTCTTTTTGGCGGATTCTCTCTAGAACTCCCGGGAGCAGCGTGATAGGGGGAAAGGCGTACAGACGTAGCCTCGGCCACATCTGCACCTTGGTGTCCAGCCCCAGTGGGACTGGGTGAGAGAGAGCGAACCAGAGGGGACATTGAGGCCAAGAACAAGACCATCATCTCCAGGCAGTTTATGTGCCATGAGAGATGTGACTTGTCCCACCGACCTTGGCGGAGTGGCCACTCATGACCACTCCCCAGGGGTGAGCGATGCGGGATGCGAGGGATGCGTATGTCATTAGCATTATGCAATGACAAGGAGCTCCCAGGACGGGGCTTTGAGACAGAACAGTAGATTCTTCCATACTTCTAAGGCTCAAAGTGCTTGCCGCGAGACCTTTCGGGAGAACCCTCTGTTTCTGAGCCACCACTGGAGGGGTCTCAAATGGAGGAGGCCAAGTGGGATCACACTGGATGCTGCCACAATGACATTCGAGCAGCCTAAGGAACTGCTTCACAGTAAGTGACTGGCCTGCTTTTTCTCTATTGACTGCATTGAGGATGACTTCGATCTGGGCAGCAGACAATTGTGCCCGCAACACGGTCGAGTCCCACACTCTGCCCAAGAAGGTGGTTCTCTGTACTGGAGAAAGCACACTCTTCTCTGCGTTTAGTCTTAACCCCAATTCCTTCATGTGGGCGAGAACAACATCTCGATGCTGGATCGCCATAAGCTCTGATCGAGCTAATACCAACCAATCGAGGATATAATTTAGAATGTGGATGCCCTGAGGCCGCAGCATGCCTTCAAGCACTTGGTGATGCA
>JBCEWE010000127.1:885000-907500 GCA_039877035.1 Silurus lanzhouensis | reverse complement strand
AGGGCTGTCACTCATTTAAAATATTTAATCGTACCTTAAATTAATACTTTTCAAGTTTTTAATACTTTAATCAACATGCCCACGGACAAATATGGACGCTTTATGCAAATGTATGTTTATTATTAGTGAAACCAAACTCAACATAGAGCATGAGGACAAAATATTCTTGTAAATGTTTTAAAGTAATTATGGTGTTTTAATGTAATTATCGTGTGTGGTAAATTATGTAAATGATCACCAAAGGGAACTTTTACTATGTTTCCACACGGACGGTTCTAATTGCCGGATGTGTGCATCATGGCTGATTTTGATGCTTAATTTGAGACTTGGGGCATCAGTAAAACAAATGTTAAGTGATCAAAAATTTGTTTTCAGTGGAGATCTTTTTTTATATCCAAATAAAGAAAGGACATTGTGAATAAATGTGTGTTGCATTGAAGGCTTTAATTTTACCACTTTTATATTTATTAATATATTTTTTAAATAAAAATAGTTACACAGAAATATGCACTGCGTTAATGTCACATTATCTATATATCTCTATATATCCAGAAGGGCAGAAGGTTACTTTATATTTGTAAATGTGTGCATGTGGACCTCCGTGTTTAGATATTGAGACTAAAAATTCCCAATAAAATATTTAATGGCACCATGTTGGGTCATGGCACCATTAACAAACTGATTATGCATTTAAAAATAATGCTAGTGGCCAGTCCACAGTCAGCTAAGGACTCCAGTTCCCAGCAGCCACCATGGCCTTCCAATATGGACGCCAATCAAAATGGATGACATTTAATAAAGCGCACTATATAGGAGATAGGGAGCGATCTTAGACACAGCTACACACGCAGCGCCAATCTACTAATTGAGCACAGGTGTGCCCAATCACTCACACACAAACACACACACACAGAGTAGGTTTGTGTGAATCACATTTTTGGGTCCCTGTTGCTGTACTGTTTCCCCTCTGGTTTTTGTATTTTGTTTTTATCTCTCTAGTCTGTTTGCTGATTTTGCTGATAAGTTATAATAATTATACCTAGGGAATAATTCTGATTGGTGATTGATGGGTGGGAACAATATTGTTAGGTTATTGGGTAAAGCGGTGATCAGTGATTGGTGGTGATATCTTATTGTGTATAACGGTGATCAGTAAATGGTGGTGATATCTTACTGTGTATAACGGTGATCAGTGATTGGTGGTGATATCTTACTGTGTATAACGGTGATCAGTGATTGGTGGTGATATTTTATTAGTTTACAATGGTGATCAGTGGTTGGTGGTGATAATTTACTGGGAATTACAGTGAGCAGTGATTGGTGGTGATATTTTTTTGGGAATAACAGTGATCAGTGATTGGTGGTGATATTTTATTTGGAATAACAGTGATTAGTGATTGGTGGTAATATTTTATTAGGAATTACAGTGATTGGTGGTGATATTTTATTTGGAATAACAGTGATTAGTGATTGGTGGTAATATTTTATTGGGAATCACAGTGAGCAAAGTTTGGTGGTGATATTTTATGGGGAATAACAGTGATTGGCGGTGATATTTTATTGGGAATAACAGTGATCGGTGATTGATGGTGATATTTCACTGGGAATTACAGTGATTGGTGGTGATATTTTACTAGGAATAACAGTGATTGGTGGTGATATTTTATTGGGAATAACACTGATCAGTGATTGGTGGTGATATTTTATTGGGAATAACAGTGATCAGTGATTGGTGGTGATATTTTATTGGGAATAACAGTGATTAGTAATTGGTGGTCATATTTTATTGGAAATAACACTGATCAGTGTTTGGTGGTGATATTTTATTGGGAATAACAGTGATTAGTAATTGGTGGTCATATTTTATTGGGAATAACAGTGATTAGTGTTTGGTGGTGATATTTTATTGGGAATAACACTGATCAGTGTTTGGTGGTGATATTTTATTGGGAATAACAGTGATTAGTGATTGGTGGTCATATTTTATTGGGAATAACAGTGATTGGTGGTAATATTTTATTGGGAATAACACTGATCAGTGATTGGTGGTGATATTTTATTGGGAATAACAGTGATCAGTGATTGGTGGTGATATTTTATTGGGAATAACAGTGATTAGTAATTGGTGGTCATATTTTATTGGGAATAACAGTGATTAGTGTTTGGTGGTGATATTTTATTGGGAATAACACTGATCAGTGTTTGGTGGTGATATTTTATTGGGAATAACAGTGATTAGTGATTGGTGGTCATATTTTATTGGGAATAACAGTGATTGGTGGTAATATTTTATTGGGAATAACACTGATCAGTGATTGGTGGTGATATTTTATTGGGAATAACAGTGATTAGTGATTGGTGGTGATATTTTATTGGGAATAACAGTGATTAGTGATTGGTGGTGATATTTTATTGGGAATAACAGTGATCAGTAATTGGTGGTCATATTTTATTGGGAATAACACTGATCAGTGTTTGGTGGTGATATTTTATTGGGAATAACAGTGATTAGTGATTGGTGGTGATATTTTACTGGGAATAACAGTGATTGGTGGTGATATTTTATTGGGAATAACACTGATCAGTGATTGGTGGTAATATTTTATTGGGAATAACAGTAATTAGTGATTGGTGGTCATATTTTATTGGGAATAACACTGATCAGTGTTTGGTGGTGATATTTTATTGGGAATAACAGTGATTAGTGTTTGGTGGTGATATTTTATTGGGAATAACACTGATCAGTGTTTGGTGGTGATATTTTATTGGGAATAACAGTGATTAGTGATTGGTGGTCATATTTTATTGGGAATAACACTGATCAGTGTTTGGTGGTGATATTTTATGGGGAATAACGGTGAGTGGTGGTGATATTTTACTGGAAATAAGAGTGATCAGTGATTGGTGGTGATATTTTATTGGGAATAACAGTGATTGGTGGTGATATTTTATTGGAAATAACAGTGATTGGTGGTGATATTTTATTGGAAATAAGAGTGATCAGTGATTGGTGGTGATATTTTTTTAGGAATTACAGTGAGCAAAGTTTGGTGGTGATATTTTATGGGGAATAACGGTGAGTGGTGGTGATATTTTACTGGGAATAACAGTGATCAGTGATTGGTGGTGATATTTTATTGGGAATAACAGTGATTAGTGGTGATATTTTATTGGGAATAACAGTGATTAGTGATTGGTGGTGATATTTTATTGGGAATAACAGTGATTAGTAATTGGTGGTCATATTTTATTGGGAATAACACTGATCAGTGTTTGGTGGTGATATTTTATTGGGAATAACAGTGATTAGTGTTTGGTGGTGATATTTTATTGGGAATAACACTGATCAGTGATTGGTGGTGATATTTTATTGGGAATAACAGTGATTAGTGATTGGTGGTCATATTTTATTGGGAATAACACTGATCAGTGTTTGGTGGTGATATTTTATGGGGAATAACGGTGAGTGGTGGTGATATTTTACTGGGAATAACAGTGATCAGTGATTGGTGGTGATATTTTATTGGGAATAACAGTGATTGGTGGTGATATTTTATTGGAAATAACAGTGATTGGTGGTGATATTTTATTGGAAATAAGAGTGATCAGTTAATGGTGGTGATATTTTATTGGGAATAACAGTGATTAGTGATTGGTGGTGATATTTTTTTGGGAATTACAGTGAGCAAAGTTTGGTGGTGATATTTTATGGGGAATAACGGTGAGTGGTGGTGATATTTTACTGGGAATAACAGTGATCAGTGATTGGTGGTGATATTTTATTGGGAATAACAGTGATTGGTGGTGATATTTTATTGGGAATAACAGTGATTGGTGGTGATATTTTATTGGGAATAACAGTGATTGGTGGTAATATTTTATTGGGAATAACAGTGATTGGTGGTAATCTTTTATTGGGAATAACAGTGATTAGTGATTGGTGGTGATATTTTATTGGGAATAACAGTGATTGGTGGTGATAGGTTATTGGGAATAACAGTGATTGGTGGTGATATTTTATTGGGAATAACAGTGATTGGTGGTGATAGGTTATTGGGAATAACAGTGATTGGTGGTGATATTTTATTGGGAATAACAGTGATTGGTGGTGATAGGTTATTGGGAATAACAGTGATTGGTGGTGATATTTTATTGGGAATAACAGTGATTGGTGGTGATATTTTATTGGGAATAACAGTGATTGGTGGTAATATTTTATTGGGAATAACAGTGATTGGTGGTGATATTTTATTGGGAATAACAGTGATCAGTGATTGGTGGTGATATTTTATTGGGAATAACAGTGATTGGTGGTGATAGGTTATTGGGTTTTAATTGTCATTTTATAACTGTTGTAACTTTATAATTGAAACTTATTTGGCTCAAGTGTAGAAAATACGAGAATGCAAATAATTATGAAAACGATGGGTTTGAAACAAACAAACAAACAAACAAACAAACAAACAAAGCACTATGGTCCTGGTGAGTTTTGTAAGGGGGGGTTCTGCCTGCCTGCCTGCCTGACTGCGTGTGTATGTGGGTGTGTGTGTGTGAGAGAAAACGCGTGTGTTCGCGCGCGCGCGCACGCGCGGCGTGTTGCCTTTTCTCTCGGTCTCGCTGAAGCGCTGCTCGCTCGCGCGCCTCTGCCAGTCCTTCTCGTTTTTTTTAAAATCATTTTTAATTTCTTTCCTCTGCGGGAATTATTTATTCCCCCCCAATCATTAAAAGTAGTTTCGGCTCCTAGCTGCTGTGTGTATTAGTGCGTGTGTGTGTTTTTTCTTTTTTTTTTGTGTGAGTGAATTTGTTTATTTTTATTGTCTCCTGCTCGGGACGAAGAGAGACCAGGACTCCGTTTGGACATTCTCCTTCCTCTGACTTCTCAACGGGACACCGGGGTGAGTGCATTACTTTCTGCCCCCTAACAGGGTTCAATAGTAATACTTATTAACTACTGCTGCATATAGAAATTATTAATTATATCAGTTATACATTTTTTTTTGCCTGCAAACCCCAGTTGTTGTGCAATTCATATATTTTTTTTTTACTAAAATAATATTGGGGACTCCCATAGTCTATTCTTTTACTTGTCATGGGGGGGTCACCCCCCCATCCTTTCGGGCACTAGACGGACGGACAGACAGACAGACAGACAGACAGACAGACAGTGAACACACAGATCTCCCACTTCCTGCACTTTTTTTTTGCTGTAACCCATTTCAGCTATTCATCTTTGGATCCTTATGAAGTCTCATTCAGCAATTATCAATAATTATGCCACCTAAGTGTTCATTGCATAGTCCCTCACTTTCCAGGAAGCTTTCACCAGATTCCCATCAGGTCTGGAATTTTACATTACGTTCAGAAGAAATCTAGACTGGAACTTTGTTTCCTGAGAGTGTTTAGAATTACATGGCCGAACCGATATGTAGGCATGACTGTATGAAACACCTGTATCACCAGCATTCCGTGCACCTGGATCACCAGCAATATCCCTGTGGCATACGTGGATCATAAGTGTCCTGTAAAACCTCAGCTGAGACGTTTATGACATTTGTTACATATTATACGTGATAAATCTCAGAAATGCTTATATGCTTCGACCAGTTTTTCAATAATATTTTAATCAAATGTAGGGTCTTGAAGTTGCGATTATAATCTTTGTTACATCCCAAAGTCCATGGCATGTATGCACAATGCTGCAGCTTTCAATATTTTAATATTATAACCTTTTGGGCCATAAAGCATGACATCATCCTGGGATACCCCTTTGAATAACACATATACGAAATCAATGAACTCATCGATATCATAGACATCTTCTCACCAATACAGTCTGACGAAGACGAATCCAGGAAGTACTTCAGTTCTGTTAGTAAGTAATACACAACGTTTACAGAAAAACAGGATGTTTTGGACAGCAGCAAAGTGTCCAGGCAAAGTGCTTCTGGAAGTGAAAGCTGTTAAAATTTGAGTCAATATTCAAAATGGCAGACAAAACGTGACATTTATTCCACGGTGTGCTCCGAGGCCTCGGAGGGAGGATGAGCTCTCTTTTCCCCCTTACGTTACTTCAGTTCACTAAACAACAACTAATGTATTAACACTATGTCCATCACTGTTCATGTCTCTGGAAAGCAGAAATAATCTGGTGTACTGCAGGAGAACAGCATTGACATTCATTATAATACTATGTGTAAAAGTTTGTCATTTTTTAGTGTAACTTTCCGCTTCATTGCTTTTACCAACAATAAACCCTCTGAGTTATACATATACTACTGAGGCAATTCGCATACATTAAAGAATCATATAAAGCAGCTAGCGATGCGATGCGATTCCCCTCTATTACGATGCGGTGCGATACGATTTCGTTTCGATTCAACTCAATGCGATTCAGTGCAATACAATGCAATGGAAGAAAACTGATGCTATGCAATTTAAAATGGTACAGATAGTTTGCTTTTATTTCTTTGGTTCAGATAGACAGTTGAGTGCCTTTTGACTTCTGACACATGACCCTTTCACAAACAGGCCTTTGTAGTGCAAAAAAAACCGAATAAAACCAGACACCCTTCTCTCCTGTTCTGTCTCAAGGAAGATGCAGCTCTACCTCTGCCATGTTAATCTTTATTCTATGTGACTCTCAGGACACGCCTCGGTCTCCGTAGTGTTGTGATACGCCATATTCACGTATGTGCTGAGAGAACGCGCTTCAGAAAAAGTTTAGTGAGGAAAAAATCAATCCACGTATTAAATATTGGTCACAAATTATTGGTCACTTTCTAAATAATAAATCTACTAATATTTATATATAAATAAAACAAAACTGAAATGTAACCAAAAAGCTGTGAGCTCTCTGTCGTACTGTATATACCCATGTAATAAATCATAGCTGCAAATCCTGAACCTTGAATTCAAGGGCTGCCTCTCCTTTTTGCTCAGATGAGAGACACACACACACACACACACACACAGAGAGAGAGAGAGAGAGAGAGAGAGAGAGAGAGAGAAAAGCGGAATGGTGTAGCACCACACGCACACATGTACATACACACACACACACACACTGCTAGGATGACTTAGACTCTCTCACCTTCATATTGACACCTCATCTGTTATCATTAGGCACAGAGTCAAACAACTTTCTCGAGATGCGAGTGTGTGTGTGAGTGCGTGTGTGTGTGTGTGTGCGTGCGTGTGAACGAAAGAATGCGAGAGTGGGAGAAGATGGAATCAGAATCTGTGCATCTGAGTATATGCATTTGAGTATTTCTGGGTCTGTGAGAGTGTGTGTGTGTGTGTGTGTGTGCGTGCGTGCGTACATCTTCACGCTCTCTATATGATCGATGGAGCGGAGTCTTTCTTATACACACAAATAGACAAGAGATTTAGGGCTGAGTGTATCGACTTGACATGACCTTTTAACTGTCAGGGAGAATCAAGGACACAACCGCCACATACAGTAGCGAATGTTGTTATATTAGATTCTGTATTACTGTATACATTTTTGTTTATATAATAACAGCTGTATTGTTCATAATTTGTGTATAATCTGTATGTCAAGTCAAGTAGGCTTTGTCATTTCAACCATATACAGTGCAGTACACAGTGACACGAAACAACGTTTCCCCAGGACCGAAGTGCTACTGCAAGCAGCATAAATTAACAAACGGAACACAAAAATAACTCTAAACTATCAACACAAAGTGCACATGTGCAACATTCAGTGCAAAAAAAAGATGAGACAATGAGACAGGAAAGACAGTAACACAGTAGCGCTGACTAGTACAGAAGGTTGTGCAAAAGGAATTGTCCATATACAAATCAAAAAATAGATACTGTACATCTAAACGTTTGGCTGGAATTTGTTTCAACAGAAGTGTGCAAACAGCAGTGTGTGCAAACAGTTTTGTTTTGTTTTTTCTGTCTTGCACGCTTTTTTTGTACAAACCTATATTTCTCGTAAATACGCAAGGAATTATGTGAGGAAAACCTGGAAGGGTGGTGTGACGCAACCCGAAACGAAAGATTGTTACGTCTGCAAAGCTGCTTGTTTTCCAAAAGCAACATAAACCATGAAATGTTTAATTCCTCCTGCACTGCAGCTATTTTGCAATCTGTGATCAACCCTCCGATCGATTTAAGAACGTCATGATGTGCATCATGACTGTTTATAGTCACTCTGGGTTGCAGGGGGTCCATGAAATAACAGTTATGTAACAAAACAGCTGCTCGTCACCACCCTCTGTTTTTGTCTTTTTTGAAGTCAATCAGGCAAAAAAAAACATTTGAGACTGGAGACTCCTTCCAAAACTGCAAATGAAACATTTTTGTGCACAAAACATGGCCGTAAGGTTGAGAGGTTTTTTTTTGCTTGTTTCGTTTCTGTGCTTTTAAAGCATTCATCACAAAAAAACCCAAAAGGCAAACGAGTGGTTGCTATAGAAACGATAAGGTATAAGCACATGAATTGACCAAGCTGACCAATCACAATTCAGAATAGGTATATTGTGTTGTAACTGTATAATTATGTGAATCATGTGATTGTGCAATAACTTTGCAATTTTTCTTTTCTCTCTCTCTTTCTCTCTCTCTTCAGATCGCCTCTGTGGGAGAACATTGAGGTGAGTGAGAGAGTTGGTATTTTTACTGTGTGAGTGAAGAACGTTAACGGGGAGCAGGGTGTTAAACAGGAAGGTGATAAGTAATGTAAAATAAGTAATACTTGACACACACACACACACACACACACACACACACACACACACACACACACACACACACATAGAGCAAGGTGATAATTTGATGTTTGTTCCTGATCTGAAAAGATGAACAGTCGAGATTCAGATGCGAACAAAGCCAAAACCTAAATATATATAGTGGTTGCCGTTGCGTTTTTTTTTTCTTTTGTCTCTTAATCTATCTTTTAAAAAAAATATAGATATATTTTCCCATGCGGCTGTTTCAAGGTCTCTGTATGGACGTTTTAATAAAACTAATGTCCATTGAGATCAATAAAACACTGCATTCAACTAAATCTCACACACGCACACACTTGATTGTTTTGTGTTCTTCCCACTCACTCAATGTTTCTATATTTCTATGCGGCCACATTCCCAATCGCTACATGCATGACAAATAGTCCATAGCATTGTTTAGCTACAATTTTGAGAACCCATTCCTAGATGAACCTTTCCTTTTGACAATTAGTCATTAGATCTGTGTCAAATCATATTTCACTGAAAGAAACCACACAAATTAGAGTCAATTGAAAATTTTCGAAAAATTTAGGAAAGATTTATATTATATATGTAGTCTATGTGTATAATATTGAGCTTATTACACATCAGTTATACCCTTGGGATGGGCGTACTGGTCCATTAAGGGACACATGAACCAACACACACATGTATTGTGTGTGTATATGTTTTGGTTCATGGGCCCCTAAATAAGATATATATATATATATATATATACACAGGTATAATAACACACAAATGTCCTTTTCTTGGATTTAAAATAGCCAGAAATGACTAGTCACAAACTTTGAGACAAGACACAGTTATTTCTAGCCTTCTAGGAAAATGTCTGTTGTAGAGGTGGACACAATTGTCAAGAAAAACCTAAAATATTGTGTACCAGTGTGTATATCTGCCTGAAAACACATGGAATATACTACAATAAAAGTAATGCACTTAGTCATTTTGGTGCTAATTTGTTGTTTGTTGTGATTTTGCGTATTTTTGTTGGGACGGTAGAAGGACATTGTTAGCACAGTTGCTTTCAATAGCAGTAGCAGTGATCACAAACTTAAAGGAAAACTACATGGGTTATTTTCTCGCTCACCCTCCATATAAAGTAATGTCAGATATTAATTACAAATCCAGCATTAAAGTAGTGGAACAATGCAATCAAAGTAGACGAGGTCCAGCGCTAGCTGCTGAAGATCTATGAGGTAAAACAAGATGGAATTAGCATGACGATTGAAAAAAAGATCTGTTTGAGAAGAGCGTACAGATAAGAAGGTGCAGAAAAGGGCAGAATAAATGACTAAAAGCGCAGGTTTTTAGCTAGGAGATAATGCGAGGCATCATATAATCATGCAGCGTTGTGGGTAAGACAGGATATTGAAGTGAAAACAGACCAACATGATGATGAAAGAAGTAATGAAGTAAGGAAACTCCATCTAAAGATTAATATCAGAGTTGTTCAGGGTGGATATTTCCCCCTAAAGCAGAATTATACACCCCCAGTTCCGAAAAAGTTGGGTTGCTGTGCAAAAAGTAAAGAAAAACAGACTGCAAATCACCAAAACTTCAGCAACTGATCTCTTCAAATCAAAGCTGTCCATTTACAGCTTTGATTTGAGGAGAACAGTTGCTGAAGTTTTGGTTGAGAAATATTCTAACTGCTCAATAGTTTGGGTGTCCATTGTTGTATTTTTCATTTCATGATGCCTAAATGTTTTAAAATGGTGAAACAACTAGACTGCATGCAGGCCAGATCAGCACTCGGACTCTTCTACTGTAAAGTCATGCTATTATAATAGATGCAGAATGTAGTTAGCATTGTCAAGCTGTCCATTCCACAGGCACTAATGCACTCTCATACCATGAGAGATGTTGCTTTTGAACTAAATGTTGATAGCAAGCCAGATGGTCCCTCTCCTCTTTGGTCCGGAGGACGTGTTGTCTATGGTTTCCAAAAAGAAATTACAATTTAGATTCATTTGACCACAAACAAATTTTTCTGTACATTTTAAATGACCTTTGTACCAGAGAGGATGGTGGCATTTCTGGATCATGTTCACGCATGCCTCCTTCTTTGCATGATAGAGATTTAACCTGCATTTGTGGATGACATGGCAAACTGTTCACAGACAATGATTTCTGGAGGTGTTAACGAGCCCATGCAGTGATTTCCTTTAAAGAATCAGGATTGTTTTTAAATGCAGTGTCACCTGAAGGCCTGGAGATCATGGCCATCCGATAATGATTTTCGCCTTTGTCCCTTGTGCAGAGATTTCTCCAGATTCTTCAAACTTATATTTTGTACTGTAAATAATGATATTCAACTGTTTTGCAATTTTATTTTGAGGAACAATAATCTACAGTTGTTTCACAATTTGTAGACAATATTTAACAGATTGCTCTGTGTTCTGTCAAGAGAACATGCACTATTTATACCCAATCATTTTACTGACCTGTTGTTAATTAACGTAATTAGTTGCAGAATGTTTGGCCAACTTTATAATTTAATTAACGCTTCTTTTTCTTTGAATTTCTTTGCCTCGTCCCAACTTTTGAGACATGTTGCAGCGATCAAATTCCACAGTTTCAACATTTGATATGCATTCTGTTTTTATATATTGCATTCTGATTTACTTGACATTTTACACAGTGTAGTATTCTAACAGCAAATGGGGATTAAATGTGGAACAGGATGTTTAAAAAGCACATTCCAATCACGTGGTCAGGTGCCCACAAATGTTTTGTGTCAGTCTATAGAGTATCACCTGAACTAAATGCACAAATCTCAGCAGATGTTTTATACTTATCAAATTATTTTGATTTACTTTTCCTCAAACTCAGTTTTTTTTCTATATTTGTGAAATCACAGGAACACAAAAGGAACGAAAATGGAATGCAGACTGAGCGGTGGATTTAGAATATAGCCAGCCGTACATACATAATACATACGGCACATCAGGATGGTGAAACGATTGCACTGCAAGAGTTATTCTGACTAAAGTAGCACACCAAGTAAAAATGCCCCAGTTTCCTTACTCACTTTATATATGACAAAGGTGTGATAGTACGTTTATTCATTTAAGCCCTGGTAGTTAACTTACAACTTAAATTATACCCACCACCCTTAGTTATCTCTGATTCTTTATCACAAATCTGTCATTTTCCTTGATTATTGTGAGATTAAAATATTAGTTGATTAATAGCTTGCTCTTCATCTTTGTCCTGAGCATATAGTGCTAGAAAGATTAGCTAGGGAGAGTACTATCTTAGGGGTATAGGATTGGTCAGACTCCAGATCAGATTTGTTACTCCTGAGTTACTCATTCATGCAGTTGTCCTATAATCCAATCATGTGGCAGCAGCACAATGCATTAATTAGTGCAGATACAAATCAAGTGCTTCGGGTAATGTTCACATCAAACATCAGAATGAGGAAAAATTGCGATCTCTATGACTGTATCCGTGGCATGATTGTTGATGCCAGATGGCCTGGTTTGCGTATTCCAGAAGCTGCTGCTCTCTGGAGATTTTCGCACAGTATTCTCTAGAGTTTACACAAAATGGTGTGGGAAAAAAAAAATCATCCAGTAAGCAGAGGCTCTGCAGGCTGAAACACATTGCTGTTTAAAGAGATCAGAAAAGAACAACTAGACTGGTCTAAACTGACAGGAAGTAACTCGAATAACCACTCGTTTTAACCGTGATGAGCAACAAAGCATCTCAGAATGCATAACACATGCAGCTTAGGGATGGATGGGCTACAATACAAGAACGGGTATCTGAAGCTATCATGGACACCCAAACTGTGCAAATAACATGTAATTTGAAGAAGGTTCAGGTCTGCCTATATTTCTGATATATCTGATGATGCAGCCCCTCCAGCTCAGGCTTCAATGTTTTGCGCATGCTGAGATGCTTTTCTGCTCACCAATATAGTAATGAGTGATTGTATGAGTTGCTATATACGTCCTGGCAGCATGAAGTAATCTTTTCCTTTGGCTACTTTTATCAACAAGGCATTTCCACTCACAAAACTGTCACTCACTATTTTTCTTTTATTCTAGAGACTGTTATGTGGGAAAATCCCAGGAGATCAAAGTTTATTTTTTAATTTCCAAAACCACCCATCTGGTTCTAACAAACATGCCATGAGTAAAGACAGATCATCTTTTTTCTTTATTCTGATATTCGATCTGGACACTAAATGTAGGCCTTGTCCATTTATCTGCATTATTGTTTAGGCATTGCACTGCTACTATATTGATAACCGCAAGAAATGTGTAGTTGTAAAACTGTTCCTAATAAAGTGGACGGTGGGTTTGTGCCGGCTGTGCTACTTGCAGAATGTTGAACAAATTTGCAAGGCTGGAGGTGATATAGGTTTCCTTTAAGTGTGCCGTTGATTACCGGCATAACAGTGTGACTTTATTGCCATTGTGTCAGGAATGGAGAGCAATAAAAGTGGTTTATATGCGTTTAAATATATAGGCCCTACGTCAATGTTGGTGAGCTAGCACTAGCAAACCTGTCTGAATTAAGGTTATTTACGGACAACATTATTCAAGCCAACACTCATTCCCTGGGGATTCCATTTGAGCAATTGTGTTCGCCTATAGCTTTGCCTCTGGCTCTGTCTGCATCTAATTCAATTTTTTTTTAAATGCATGCATACAGAATCAAGCTCTGATTGTGTTTATGGCAAAACTATTGCTAATCATGTTTGTTGCTGGTACATTTTGATCTCATATTTGATGCCATTGTAACTGCACTAGCACATAACTGCTAATGGAAATGATAATAATAAAATAATTAACAAATTAACAAACCAACCAACAAATGATCACCATAATCATTAAACACATTACAAATATTTTAAAATAAAAATATTTAGTGTGCTTTAGAGAGTGATTTTCCTTTACACAGCAATATATATATATATATATATATATATATATATATATATATATTATATATATATATATATATATATATAATATAAAGGCAATATACATCATCTCCACCTGTATATGTATGTGTTTTTTTTTTTTTTAAATGTTCTGTCATGGTATGGTTCACAACTCTATAACATGTACCACGTATTTCACACGTAGTCACTTATAACAGATAGTAATGACAACCTAATGTCAGAAATCTGGCTACCCATCTTCATCTCCTAAGAAATTTGTTTCATGTGATTTCTTTAGACAAATATGTACAGCTAACAACTGTACACAAAAAGTACATAGCTAGCTACAGTACTGTACAGTAGTACATAGCTAGCTTGTTTATTAGCTAGGGTGGCAGTTTGCAAGCTAACAGGTATGTGTTTTATATAGAATTTTGTTTAGTCTTATTCCTTTAGACTATTTACAGTTTTACCAGTTTCCTAATTAACTATCAAGCTGACATTCAGTTGTGGTCATATATTTTCAGACTATATACGGTTACACCATCTAAGGAACTATCTAATATTGCACATATCTAGCTTACCTAGTGTGGCACTTAGTAACCAGAATAAGTGTTATGCCAGCATAAGCATTTTAAAAATGAGCATTTTATTACTTATGTTGCTTAATCCGAAAAGAAAACTGTATCTGATCACAAAGTCTTCCTGGATCTGCTTCGTATCTCAGGCTTTCAAAGGGTAACAAATGTCATTAGATGTATGTTGATATAGAATAATGAATCCCCGTATGATGGTAATGACGATTCCAAGAGGAAAAGGTTCACTGGTACCTCTTTAATTTGTAAATCATCGAAAACGTTTACTATATATTTTGATTAAATGAATAGTAAACCATTGTAAGATCCTGCGTTAAATAGTGAATGATGAATTATGATTAGCATTTGTCCACTATAACTTGCTTAGTTGAGGTTTTCGTGAATTGATGCTATAATGAGAAAGTGATTTAGTGTGTTAGACTGTGTGTGTGTGCGCGCGTGTGTGTGTGTGTGTGTTTAAGATACTATTAATCTTTCAGGAGAATCCAGTGGAGTCTGTCTTTCATTCGGCCCGGCATGAGGCAGCATGTGTTTACTCTTAATTTAGCACAGGTAAGCAGAGCAGGCACACATTTATGCTGCGTCAATGTTTTCTTTGCACATGTCCACACACAAGTCCACAAACCATTTCTTATTGCTATTCTTTTATAGACAAAGTTTCTCAGGGAAAAGTTGTTCCTATTCTGAGCATGTGGAATCGTGTGTATTGCCACAAAAATTCTCCCAGGGTGTGTATGCTTGTGTGTATATGCTCATAAAGATGTCTCTGCGATGGAGTTTTTAGAGCATACTCTGATACATTATTGAAAGGCTACTCAGAGAGGCATCCTACTCTATCTGGCAGTCGGACGACGTAGTATGCTAAAAATATACATGTACCTCATCTGCGTCAGTCCGCCTCGCTATATTGCTGCGATTTTTCTACATGTGACAAGAAAAATCTAAAATAGTCTTTAACAATGGCATAAGACAGCAAAAGCTTCAGTTCTAGTTTTAATATCTAGCATAAAACTATCATATATTTAAGGCTTTCGACTGTAAATGTATCTGTAGGACCACCATTGTTCCCACAAGGCTGCTTTAAAACCCTGCCAACACAAAACCTAAAATACAACATAAGCAAAAATATAGCACAGGGCTGCAGTGAGAATTATCTGGATCCCTTCCTGTGCACATACAGACAGAAGCCAAGACCTTTTACCACGAAATGATATATGACACTGTATTCGACACTGTAACTGCAGCAGATATGAATAGTGGTTCTGCTGCTTGCTGAAACTGTTATAGACGTAAAGTGACTGTTAAAAGTGGGTTATCAACCTGCTGACACTGACAGTGATACATGATTGCTTCAAAGAATTACAGACTCTAGCTTGCTGGACATGAAGGTCTTTTTTAATAAAAGGTCCACTTGCATGTGGTGCCCAATTTCAGCAAAGATGGTCAAAGCTAGTCAACATAGCTAGTTACCAAAGGTGAGAACGTACCACCTCCTACCTGTGCTGTTGATTCTTCCTATACTGCACAAATTTTAACAGCTAAGCCAGTAAGTCAAACGTGTCCCTGAGATAAACTTTGGGAAACATGTGCTACTCGATTTTACCTTAAAGTTTGGACTATGGCTTGTGCTCTAGCAGTAGGAATCACCTGTTAAGAAAAGGGCCTTTGTTTAAAGAGTGTGTATGATCCTGGATGGAAGGTGTTCAATAAATTCCCTGTGCACCTCATTGATTGGACCTGATGCACTGCCCAATTAGCAACATGTAAATCTTATTTATTAAACAGTACAGTGTTCGGTTTTACAGAAATGGTGTATATGGCAGTCACTACAATGTCTCATTATACTGGATGGCATGTCTGTGGGCTGACAGTCTTGTCACCATATTTCCTTATTCCCACATTTCACCATATAATACCAAAGATCTTGACCTATATACCCCACTCTTTTTGATTGAATCTATCAGTAAGGCTGAACCTGTGAAGGAATGAATAGACCTCACTGAGCGAATCCAATTCACTGCCCAATTCTCACAGTATCATATTTTCGAACAGTCCCGATTTACACTAAATGTATATGTGGCAGCCAGTGCAGTGAGTTAAAACACCCGGGATGGCATCCTCTATGGGAGCTCATCATCTTTTTATGGCCCTTCTGAAAAAAGTAAAGCACTGCCATACACACCCCAATCTCCAAGAGCTTGACATTTCAATAGACCGAAAGAGGATTTCCATCTTTTTCCATTTTCCTTTAAGTACCTGAACTCGGTTAAATCTGTGTTTTCTGTGCAGCATCATAGATATCAGTTAGTAAACAACCTTGCAGTGTTCTTAAAGGCCAAATCAATAGAGCGTTCCATGTTGTTACTAATGTGTTGTACCATGTAGTTCAGGTGTTGCTAATGTCACTATTTAAATCATATGGCAACCATCTGAATTTGAATTGTTTATTTTTAATAGAGAAAAAAAAATGGTGGCTCATTTGTCTAGAAAGCGACTGGCCAACTGAGTAGTGCGTCATCTATTCTATCAGCTACATAAAAGCTGGGGGTTTCCTTGTGGTTCAGACCAGGTGCCAAACGATCAAGACCTAAAGTTTATCTGACAGTTTTATTTTTTACTTTTTGGAATAGCTCTAGTTTATAAAATAATTTTCAGATTGTTTTTATTACACATTTTAATGAATTCTTGCTCTTTTTGCTTTTGTTCCATCTCAGATCCTGTAGTTCCTGATGCAGCATGAACAAGGTAAGACCTGGAGACCACACTAGCATCAGAGAGAGCATATATAAACCTTCATGATGCCTATAAGACCATGGAGTTACATATCAGTACATGATGTAAAAAAAACATTGTTGAAGGTCATACTGTTCTTGTATTGTTCTTGAGAGTCTCAGCATGACACTATGCAACGAAACATAAGTCGTCACACAAACTAGGTAAATTACTCCTGGTAGAATAAGCGATTTGGTATATACTAACAGTCCCTTTATTTAAAAGTGTAACATAATAGAATAATAATGAGAGAATAATTTCATGACCCTCACATTTATAGAAACACTACATGTGATTCCTGAACAAAAGCAGAAAAGCAAAGCCATAAAGGCAAAGGGATTTTGGAACCATAACCCTGTTGTGTAGTTTTGATTATGAACAGTGGTGGAGTTCTCTGTAGACGGAAAGCTGTAGATGAACAAATGGGCAGCAGAGTCTCAATGTGATGTGAGCCAAATGTGATACAAATTGGACGGAATTCGGAGTAGCAAAAATGAATGCAAAAATGAAGAATTTTTAGCATGTTATTTCAACTTCTGGCAACAAATTTGTTGCATAAACTTAGGCTTAGGTCCTGAAGATGTCAAGTTTTGTCTTGGTAGGCATACTCTTAAGATATATATATATATATAAAACAGTATTTGAATAATTCAAGATGGCAGAAAATCTAATTGGTGGAAATTGAAATCATAGTGTCTGGTGACCTTTTTTTCAACCAGGTAATCCAGGTTTTAGTGGCTTTTAAGGTTTTGGACAAATGATTTTTAATCAAAAGCTTTGGAAATGTTCTTAAATGTTGCGGCTATGAATATACTTTTAAATTGGCCTCAAACGTGACCCAGTGGTGGCATAGACACTGCAGCAGAAGAAGAAGAGCAAGAAAAACAATAGGAAGCCTACACACCAAAGGTGCCTGGCCCACCAATAATAATCATCATAATAAAAATCCCTACAAGAGAAACCTAAAGTTAATTCGGGTTCCTAAGCGATTAGATCCTAAAACCTTACAAAAATACAAATATATTCGAATTTTTCTTTTACTATGAATCATTATAGTAGATGCAAAATTAATGCAGTATAAAAAATGAAGGAAGTGCAATAGTATGTTACAGGGTGTGCAAGTTAAAGCTGAGATTAGTTACATTTGCTGAGGCCTAGAATTCATTGCTGGAATAACGATTGCTTTTATTACATAAACACTAAATTACTGCATTAGTGGAAACTGTGTATCATGTACTTTTCTCTTTAAATCTCATTAAACTCCTGCTTAATGCAAAACATATTTTTTCTATATCTATACCCTTTAAAGTAATTATTGTGAGGAGGGAGCAAAAAGCGAAGACTGTAGTTAGTAATAAATATATTACTGTAGTTATAAATATGTGTTATGGCACAATAAATATGAGTCAATATGTTTTAATGTTAAAATGTCCGTTTACTACAGAAAAATGTGGGAATCGGGATGTTTCGTTTCTTTCTTTTTTTGCATACTTTAGGAATTTGGGAAAGTGACTTAAAGTGTAGGTGCTTCTGTGCTATTTTTGGATTTATATTGTCTTTTTTTGTATTATTATTATTGCCATTTAAACTTCATTATAAAGAAAATGGTTTGGGGTAACTTCAAGAAAATAAGTTATATGAAAAAGGATCTGAGGTCTGGGGGGAAAACATTTGAAGCTAGTGTCTTGAGATTGTTAGTGTTTACTCTGGAAACTAGTAACTAAAGTGTAAGCATAGGATGTAGAGATAAAAGTGTGTGTGTGTGTGTGTGTGTGTGTGTGTGTGTGTGTGTGTGTGTGTGTGTGTGTGTGTGTGTGTGTGTGTGTGATAATTAAATTGAATGACTAGAATCTGAGTCTTTTTTTTTTAGAAATCAAGTCAAGTGGGATTTATTGTCATATCTTTTTATAGCTTGTATACATTGGAAAGAAAAATTTCTTCCTTGAAAAACATGGCGTAACAAATATGCAAGAATACATAACAATATACAAGGCTACATAAAGTACACAACTGTGTGAGATGAGTTTAGTATATAAGGTTGAGAAGTTGTGAGTACCCATAATGCACTGGGAGTATATCATTATGTACTCGGGATGACACATTAATCGAGCAGATTTAATGATTGCAAAAGGTCGTCTAGATTATTTTCCTCAACATATTAATAGAAAATGTACACAAATGGAATGTGGCATGTTGTTTATTAGGAATTGGTAATCCAGTTCTTTGTGTATTATTCCAGGTCCCTGTCTGGTAATTGGTTGATTCATTTAGTTCCCTGTATATCACAGTTAGTTACTCTGATTGACATCTTGGTTGTCTTGGTGCAAAGTTACGAGCCGCTTATAAACGTACTGTCATATAAATCTTCACTGAAGTAACATGAAACAATGGGGAAAAAATTTGTTGCATTTTGGTTAAGAGTTTAGAAATCCCATGCTGAGCCAGCCGGTTTGAAATTTGGCTCAGGATAAAATCTCGCCCAAGTGCCATGCAACCTAAATCTGAACTATCTCGTCTTAAAAAGTGAGGCCCAGTAACTACAAGCAAGCACTGCTGCTTTTTGCCTGCTTTACTGAAAAAAAAGAGAAAAGTCTGCATATCTTCTATCAGCATAAGGATGCTATATATGTATATGTATATGTATTTGTATATGTATATTGAAGGCTGACTGGCAGGCTGTAGCTCAGGCAGGTTTGGATTTTTCCACCTAACCCAAATCATTCACTGAACATCATTGCATGTGATGGCAGGTTTAAAGACTTTACTGACAGCTTTCATAGGGGAAGCATGCAGTTCTTATTGGTATACTGTATGTGGACAGCCTGGATCCATGATCCCATTTTTTATACACAGATTCTGCAGGTTCTTTGCAGAATTTAGTAACCGAATACCCTTTTGTGTAGGATGGCTGGCAAGGCCTTGATTGCCAGTGCTGCTTTCTTTGCTTTTTCTTTCACCTTGTGCACATTTGCTGTTTTAGATGGATGAAGAGATTTGGCACCCCCAGCTCAGTCTCCTGTGGGTGTGGGTCTGGTCTTCTGGGCTGCTTTGCCCACTTTGATCTAAAAAGCCAAGAAAGTCCTTCTGAATGCAAAAACCCTTTAAACATGGACTATGTTTGCCATTAATAGGAAATTATTCTGAAAATTATCCTTTTGACTTGATGAGGATTTGTTAAATTGCAGTAACAGTATGTCATAGCCATTGTAATGCAGCACATCACTGTGGACAGTAGCTCTCCAAGGTACTGTAAGTACCAATATTACTGCTTTCTAAAAAGGGCAAGGTATATGAATCCACCACAGTCCACATAAAGCCTTTGGTTTGTTCAAGCCCTTAAAGATCTCATTTATTAGCCTGTACCTCAGAGAAAATGCCTTTAAAAACCACTCTCCTGCTATCACTTTCATGCTGAGTTTCATGCTTTGGTATGCATTGTTGGATTACCTTAGACTTAAAATCCATGTTTTTTTTTAATTTTGTATTATTTCAATAAACCTGCACAATGATTCGTGTTGTGCCCCATGACTTGTGGTGTAATTTGAAGCGGACGGCAGCCAGCTGATCTTCAGACCAGCTGTTTATTTGCTCTCAAGGTAATACCAGAGTCTTGGCAGAAGTTAGAACAATGGGTGGCGGACAGCATCAGTGTAGCATATATAGATTGCCTGGATGCCCCCTACCATGACGTGCCACACATCCTCTTCATGGATATTATTTACCACTCCAGGCAGCCTGTGCCGCTGCTCTCTGGATGTCATCATGAGCATTTCTTCTCCAAGTCTGGTCATTATTGAGGACATGCAGTCTTAGTGTTTTAAAGGGTATTATCCTGCAGGAACCTTATAGATAGTGCTGTTTGTGTTATTAATTGTATTATTGTTCGTTGTAGCTGTAAAATCCAAAATGATCTACATTGTTTTAGCGTCTAATCGGTTTTAAGTTGAATAATGGAATATAACTGGTATTGTTACGAGTTCTATTAAATACTCCACTGCCACACATTAGCATTTTAATAGCACCCAAAATGATATGCTGAACACCAGGGTGTATTGCGTCGACACCTGCAGGTTTCTAAAGATGATTCGTTTTGTGAAAAAAACTCCACAGCACATCATGTAAACGTGCAAACACTCTTTTGCTGTGGCAAAAAATTATTTTTTCACAATTCAGTCAACCCCTGATAATTCACAGTTCGGAACCTGCGGCGCGGAAAATTTGCAGGTTCTGATTTGGAACCTAACTAACAGCAAGTTGCGGATACCGGGAATCCGCAGTGGGAAGCGAATGTTCAGGAATGTTAGGAATAACATTTTAAACTGTTTTCACTAACAAATTGCATACAATATTTTAAAACATTATTGTATTAAAGTGACATAATGTCTAGATTAATTCACTAAGGTACCATAGGGGCTGCGGGTGTGCGTCCACAATTCGCGGATTTTCGGACGTTTCGGGGGACCACTGCACATTTAATTGGGATTTCCTTGTTTCGTAACATCACACCAAAGAGACATTTAGTGGCAATACAACATTTTGGGAATGAGAACAATTACTGTACACAAATACACTTATACATCCATACAAATACACTCCTACACACACTCAATTTACATAAAAATCTAATATCATACAAAAAATTAATAAAAAACTTGTAATAAAATCATCCCTGCATTGTTTGCAATGTTCAAGGGAAGCTTACATCCCCAATTTCCATAATGTTTGTATGGTTTCCAGAGCTGAACAAAGTCTTTCAATATTTTTCCAGATGGATACGATCTCCTTTATCCAAATTTTTAAACATGGTGCTAATCTTAAAGAATCTGGGAGTGTAACTTCAATAAATGATTCTTTATACATACCAAGAAGTGGCCTTAAAATTTTCTCTGAAATGTTTAGTTAAACTCTATTGGTAACACATCTGTCCATATTTACCACTATTGATATCCTCTATAGCTGAAGGGTCCAATCTTTTCCACAAAGGCCCGGTGTGGGTGCAGGTTTCGATACCTGATGAAAATCATTAGATTTAAACAGGTAGAATTTGGTGTGGATTTGCTTTTTTGGAATGAAAACCTGCATCTACACTGGCCCTTGTGAAAAAGACTGGTCACACCTGAACTTTAACCTCTAAAGTTCATCGCTTGTGCATGGCCTGTTCAGTGCTGTTTTTTTTTATCATCTAACATCATTCTGAAATGTTATATTTCATGTATATTCTGATTTGTATAGCAATATATAAAAGTGTCTAAAATTATGATTGATCTCTGATGGGTCTATAATGAAATTGGCAGGCATTGACCATTAATTGTTGAACATTCATTTAAACAAATGCTGTATCCGGTAATAAACTCCATCTCGAACAATGCTCAAATCTACCAAATCATATCAGTATTCTCCGATTGTTCTGCTCGGCATGAATTCAACTCGATTAGATCTTCGCCTAAGCTATCCAAAGCTTCTCTTTGTGTATTTGTGG